>APFE030479725.1:15044-46115 GCA_000404065.3 Pinus taeda | reverse complement strand
CTGCCATAAATTCCACATTACCTTGGGCCACTCTACAACTTACTACCCTCAAGGTAATGGCTTGGCTGAATCATCCAATAAAAGCCTCATCAATATCATAAAGAAACTGTTAGAGGAAAACAAAAAGAACTGGCACAGGAAACTCACAAATGATCTATGGGCAGATAGACTTTCAACCAAGAAATCCATTGGGATGAGCCCTTATGAGCTAGTATATGGCATGGAAGCCATATTTCCTTCATCTCTGGGCATTCCTACTATCAAGCTGTTGCAGGAGATTCAGGCTGAACCAAATGACATGCAGAGAAGAGTTAATCAAACCATTCATCTTCAGCAAACCAGAGAGCATGTCTATGAAAGAGCTCAAATGCTGCAAGAGAAGCTCAACAAGATGTTTGATAAGAAAGCTAAAGCAGAGGATTTCTGGGTTGGCAGCAAAGTTCTAAGGTGGGACTCACGAAGAGAGGACAAGGGAAAACATGCAAAATTCGATTTTTTATGGAAAGGTCCATACATTATCAGCGCTGTGCAAGGCAATAACACATATTTTCTCAAATCTCTGGATGGCAGCACAGCTGAAGAAGGCTCTGTTAATGGCCGAATGCTAAAACACTACAATGATCCTTTTTGATTGAAAAGAACAGGCGGTGTTATTTTCTGTACATAAATGTTTGTATATATCAACACTTTAATTTATTTTGTAACAGTCCAGATGCTAGAGCACGCAGAAGAAAGCAGGCAGTGCTTCACAATACACTAGCAAATCAGTTGAGGGAAAGTGTTGTTGGCAGTCCAAAAGTTCAAATCAATCCAACAGTCAGCACTAAGAAGTTTCAATACACATCAACAACAGAAGATCAAGGCAATCTGACCTGTTGTTCTTGGCTTTTCACAAGGAGAAGCCATCCCCAAGTGGAGCCATTGTTAGCCTCCTGCTGCAGCAGGTTACTCATATTTCATGATTGACATTTTTACAAGCCAAATATGTCATACTTTGCATGCTACAATGCTTCATATTTGCTTACAGTCAGCAAAGAAAGAGGCCATGAAAGTATGCAAGTCAAAGTTCATCTGCTGCATTCCAATTTTGAAGAGTTATTCCATTTTTGTACAAGTCTCAGTCAAAGGGAGGTCCAAACAGCTTAATCTTGGTCTCCCTAGGTTTCAATTTCCTATTTTAGAATATAGAGAATGAATAATCTGTCCAAACAGCTTAATCTTGGCAGATTTTAGATAGGTAGAGAAGCAAGGGTGCTCAACAGCTTAATATGAGCCCCTGGAAGAAATACGTGTAGATATAGATAGGAGAAAAGTGTAAAAGAAAAAGTTGAAAAGTTGGGTCTGCAAGTCTAAGTGCACCCAAACCAAAAGAAGAAAAAATGCTAGGTAAGTAGGCTGGGTAGGTAGTTTTGAGGTTGCAGAATGTGGGTGTCTGATCTATTTTATGTTTTCAAAGTATCATCTCTACTCAAGTCACAGTCATCAGGTAGTTTCATATGAAGGAGCTCAAATAAGGCATAACTAACTTCCCCTTCTTCTTCTTCCCTAGTTCATTTACTAACTTCCCCTAAAGAGGTCAAGATTTGCTTGATATCTCTTAGTTTCATCATTTTCCATATCATTTGCCTTGGTAAAGATCTGCTTTACTCAAGGAGGGTCCATACTTTCTCTACAAAGTTCTATTTCCCCTTCACAGCCTAAGATCTCCCAAACTTAGTGCTTTCTTATCATTTTCATATTAACTCTTGACATTATTATGTAAATCCCTATATATTTCCCCTTCCCCCTATTAAAACTATGTTAATGATTACCTTATGTAAATATCCCATTCCTCTGGTTGAAATATAACCATAAATATCTCCTTGGGAATTACTAAGTCACCTGGATCTTAGTAAGAGCCCTCATCTCTGCATAAATTCCCCCACCAAGGTGTTTGGACTCCTTCCAATACACAAAAAGCCCTCTCCAAATGCAAAAAACCCCCGCGCGCATTTTCTTTGGAATTTATTAAAGTTTGTTTAATAAATCACAAAGCGTCGAAACATCACACCGTTTCCTAAAGTTTAAACCCACCCGCGCTGCGAAAAATTAAAAAATTAACGCTCGCACACTTGTACTAAACTCCGCGCATCTTCCCTTCCCGTCCACCGTCGGATCGCCTCCCCCAGATCCGACGGCCCTTGTGCATATCGGGCGTCCTCTTGTGTGGGTACGTTAGCACCCGATGTCCGATGGTTTTACCATCGTACACCGGGACAGCTGGCGGCTTCCTGTTGCATCGGGCCGCCCCTGACGAAAACCACCTCCGTACCAAAGGCGGTCCGATGCATGCCAAAACCACCCTCCCCTCGCATAACAGGAGCGCTGCGTCACCCCGCCACGTCGCCTCCACCTCACCCGTTACTGCTTGTGCCTGGCCCACATCACCTGCCACCGTGTCCCGCCACGTCATCACCCTGTCGTACTGCCACGTCACCCTGCTGACGTTAGCATGCTGACGTCACATCCGTACCAGAGGGTCCCACTAATGACGTCATCCGCCGTACCGCAGACATCATGCTGACGTCAGCAGCCAAAAAACGGAAAAACGCGCAAGTGCAAAAATCAAGCTTCGGAGCTCCGGAATGAAAAACAGAGGCAGTTTTTGATGCACGATTAGCGCGAAGCGCTAATCGTGCATCGCTATGGGAAATAGGCCAAAATGGAGAATATTTAGGGAATCTTTTGATTCCTCAGCCATTTTTGCACCGAAAAGGCCCGAAAAAGCCCGATTTTGTAGTTTTGAATGCATCAGAAGATAGAGAGAGACCAGGATGAGAGGTTAAAGAGTATCAGATCAAATATGCAGCCAAAACCATGTCAAAGAGTATCAGGAAGCGGCAGAGAGTATCAATGTAGCGGCAAAGTGTATCAGGAAAAATCTTTTAGTGGCCTGAAGCAGGTGAAAATTAAAGACCCTCCAGCAAAGTCAAAGAAAACGGTGGAGCCATTTAAAGTTTTCAATTCTCAGTGACTGCACATTAACTCTCATAAAGATCGGTGGATCAAAACTCAATGCACAGTTATTACAAAACCACTACACCAAGTCACAAAGGACACCACATCAACTCAGTTTGATCCAGCTGCCTCTGGCGCAGCCCAAAGGACTTACTTGCATTTAATTCCAGCAACAATTAGGTTTTAGAAAGCTTTCCCACAAACCTGTTTAGGTCAGTTGTAATAAATACTTTCAGATATTTTACCTATATATACCACCCTGAAAAATGTAATAGTAGTTGGTTATTTGATCTTGGTTGTTTTGATTGTTCACTCGAGCAGAGACTCGCACTGTATATGTGATAATTTTCTATAATCAAAGATTGCTTGAGAGTTCGGAGAATGAACTTTGCACTGTGTTTAATTGGCCGAAGAGTGATTGTGGAATTCTTGTGCTTCTACATGGTTCAATAAGTATTCTTTAACTCTGTCTAGTTTCTTATGTTTGTTCTATCATCCATGTCTCACCATCTAAAATTACAGAAAGGACGAATAGTTTAGGATTTGCTTGGCAGCACCCTATGCTCAATTTCTGTGATTTTTGCATGTTTTCATCAGGAACAGCTATGAATATGCATACTTAAATGATCATGTTTACACTGTTTCCTTTCACATATGAATTTTAATTTAGGAATTCTTAACTGCTCCTAGATAACCATTTATTCACCTTCCCTCTTTGTTAGCTGATGAAAGATTCTTAATTGCCTTTCATCTCTGATTTTCATTCCATCTTTTCAGCAATTGGTATTTGTTTCATGTATAGCTATCCTGCTCCATAATCCTCTTGTGACCAAGAAAACACGACAACTTAATCCATGACTCCATCCCCAATGGTTTGAAACTTATCACACTATCCCTTGCCTCTCTGCTTGAAGGCAACTTCCTTCCATTCAAACTCCATCCAAACTTAAACAAAACCCACTGAATCCAATAGCTAGCCTAAAATCTTCATCAACAAAGCTAAATCATCAAGAGAGAGCCCTCTCTGATTGCAGGTGGGCTAGAACCTGCAATCCAAAGATTGGTTTATGGTTACCTCGGTCGTATCCCTTCAAGAGCCAAGGGACAACCTGAGTGATAACAGGAAGAAGGATTTGTCGTCAATAGAGTTTGAATACAATACACTAAGGATGGCAGCTCAGCTGGACCTAGACCTCAGCCATGCACAAGAGGAAAGACTACTCTAGCTCAATGGATTGGATGAACAAAGCTTGCAGGCCCTTCTCTACGCAGAGGTAATACAGCTTCAGAGGAAGATATGGCATGACAAAACTATCAAGGAGAAGAAATTCCAAGAAGGCGATTGGGCACTGCTCTATGAATCAAGGTATAAAGACTTCAAAGGCAAGTTGAGGACAAGATGGTTGGGACCCTACACTATAGAACAATGCAATGAAAATGGTTTAGTTCTGATTAGAACCATTGATGAGGAAGCCATCCCCATGCTTGTCAATGGACATAGGTTGAAAATTTACAAGAAGCCCCTCTCCAAGCGAGAGTTCATTGAAGATCTAAATAAGACAATGTTGGTAGTGAAGCAAGTCTCATCCTCCACTCCACCCACTCACTGATAAAAAAGAAAAAATAATAAGGACTCAAGTGAAAACCTCTATGAGGCACTTGAGTCCCATCATTGGGTTCAAAACCTCTTTTGAGGCGGCCCAGTGATGACAAAAACAAAAGAGAGAGAGAGAAAATAAGATCCCTAGGTGAAAACCTCCCTTGGAGGGACCTAGCGTAGGCAAGTAGGGTGAAAACCTCTTGGAGGTGCCCTAGTTGTCTTTTCAAAAAAAAACAAAATAGAGAAGAAAAAGACTAAAGCAGAGAAGGAAGAAACTAAACAATATGAGAACGAAACCAAAACAGAGCTAGAGGAAACAAAGCTAATAGAGGTAGAAAAGACAAAAGGAGAGGAAAAGGGGGCAAAGAAGATAGATTTGTCTCATGAGACACTAGAAAGGGAGGGCAGCAACTGTTCTTGCTAACCTCAGCACCCTAGTTAAACCCAAACAAAAGAGGAAAAGGCAACCATCAATGTATTTCAGGGCTCGAAAAAACACAAGGATAAAAACAGGGAAGCCACAACCATCCTCAAAAGAGCTTGTCACAATTGAAGATTCCCCTACTGACAAAAGGGAAGAATATCCCTCCAAAACCCCCATCATTTATGAAAGAGGAAGTCCTAGATCTTCCACCTGGAAGGAAATAATAAAACTACAGGACTCCAAAACATTCCTACAGGAGGCACAAACTGCTCTACAGGAGACCCTAACAAAGCTATAGGAGACCGAAAAACTTGAGAAAAGGCAGAAGAGCAAACCAAGGGGAAGGATCAAACAACAAAGACACAAGAACCTGAACCCTAGCCTAGTTTGGGCTCTTATTACAACCTTCTTGAAGGAGGGAAATTATTCCACAGAAATTTGCAGTCCCACTTTTCTTTGAACTGGAAAAAGAAAGGATAAGGAACCATAGATGAATACAAATCACCAAGTCTTAAGGGGTGGAAGATATTGGCCACATGGAAAGCAATAATAGATAAATGGGTAAAGAGTTAAGCACTGTAAGACATACAAAATAAATTAGAAGATCTCACTTGGAAGTAGAAAATGAAATGTTAAGAAAACAACTACAAGAAAGGGAAACACAATTGGCATGCATGGCCAGATGGTCTATGGAGGCACTACAGTGCAGGATACCAGCAAATCATATGGAGTATACCTCAAAGACCAGTGGCTACAGTTTCAGATCGAGACCTTGGCACAGAGAGACACCATTTCTTTCCAAGATTATAAACAGTTTGCAGACCTATGTGACCAAATTTCAGCAGAAGACAAGGCAAAGATAACAAAGTTCTATTTGCGTAACATGGCCCTCACTGATATGAACCTATGGGATCCCAATGCTAGGCTAGGGGACTTGCAATTGATGGCCATGGTATCATGGATGAATCATGAGGAGAAAAGGGCAGCAAAAATCAAGAAGTTGATGGCAAAGGAACAAAATGAAACCCTCATGATTAGAGCAGATCCATTAGACCCTTTGGCTCTCATTAGCACCCACCAGCTACTTGCAAATAATCCTCAAATTGCCTTAAATATGTTAATGATCAAGCTCAGACCATTGCACATTTTGAGGATATGGAAATATTGCTTGGAGATGACTATAGTCATGCTTGTATGAGGAGGTGGAATACACTGCCACACAACTTGCAAATCAGGGAGTATCACTCCCCAACCAGGATGAAAGAAGCATTAAGGAGAGTGCCACTGTATAAGCACTCTATGCAAATTTTGAAGGTCAATTGGATTGGCCTCAAACTAAGTCCCCCACTGCTGCTAGTACTTCTAGAGGGTAGAAAAGAGGAAGAAGAAAAACAACAGTGGGAAGAAGTGGACAGAAAGGCAAGGTTCCATGATAAAGAAGAGGATCTCACATCAGAAGCATGGGGTGTCAGGGAAGTCATCATGGCCATCAAAGATGAAGAGATGGACTAGTTGCTCAGAGGATGAGCAACACATTCAGTAGGGGGTGATGATGAGCCCCATAAATGGGTAATTATATGGGATCATCTTGCCTCCTAACTTGGCTTAATCCACCATTCTCATTAGTTTATTGCATTTTTTTATTATATTTGTGCTAATAGAGTGCGTTGGGTTAGTCATTATGCCATGAAGTCTAATGTGTGCTTAATGCAGATTTTTGGTCATTTTTGGAGACAAAGTCAAAGGCTTAATGAACATGTGGCAGCAAATATTCGAAGAAGACAAGGGAGAGGATTTGTAGGAGGGTGTTCCCCTCATTTATGACTTCCTCCGTCAAATCCTCCTTCAGAAAGCTCGGAGCACAAGCAGCCACATCAATGCATCAAAGAGACAGCGAGAAAGCAAAGAATAATTGTTGTCTATCTCAAGTCTTAGGAGCCAAGCCTCCTTGATTTTAGGGGAGCTATTGGGAGCTTCAATTGTATAAGTAGAGAGGCCTAGGGCCTCATTAGGTTGTTGGGTGTTAGTCAATTTTTCACACTTTTGTTGCAGCTTTTCCTCAGCTCATTTTGACCTTACTTTTGTGGACAGTTTCATGTAATGTGACTATTATTTTGATAATGAAGATGAAATATTTTATGAGCCAGCACTGAGTTACCTCATAGGGCTAAATCTCTTGGGTTATGGCCCAACCCAAGCTGCCCAACACCTCTTGTTTTGTATTTATATGTTTTGTTGCAATTTATGAATTAGTTGTTGTTAGATAGGTTTCTTCCTTGATTAGAATAGGTTTCTTTTTGTGATTTACATAGTTGTTTCCATTTCAGGTTGCTGAAGTAGGTTAAATAGTGTTAGGAGAAAGATACAAAAAGACCATTAACAGAGCCTTGACCTCCTTTCCTCCCTTTGGGACCATGAGCTGAGGTCAAGACCCTCTTGCTACCACAAAAACATAGTTTTGCCTTCTCCATGCAATTTATAGTGTTATAGTTTGATTTAGAAGTTAATGCTTTGCTTTAGATCCATTTCACCACACTCATTCCTATTTCTACAATAAATCTCTTCCATGCTTTCCTTTCCATATAGCATTGTTCAACATTTTATTTTCCTAGATCAAAATTGCGGTTAACATGAGACACAGTTCTGTTTTTTGGTGTAGCTAGTTTATTTGCTTACTCAGTTTCAAAGTTTGATTTGCAGCTCTCTTGCAGTACAAATCTGCTTATAATAATTCAATAGATCAACCATCACCAACTCTCTTTGCTACATGTTCCACAGGTCATTCACAACCCCTCATAAATCTACCCTAATTTTTTGCACTTTTCCCATAAACTTTCCTCTCGTCCTTTGAACAAGTCCAACCATTATTCCCTTCCCTAATCCTCCTTGATGAACTTTAGACACCTTAACATCCTTCTAGCCTTCAGCTACCCTGTCCAACCATTTTCCCACCTTCAAAACCTCTACAACAGCCCTCGACATCCTCCTGTAGACCCTCCTATATATCCCCTGCAGCCTCTGTTAGAATTTCCTATAGGTGACTTTTTGAAGTCCAATTGCAGGGAGAGCCTCCAGAAGGTTGTTAAAGGCCTCCTAGGACCCCTCCATACCTTCATACACATTTGAATATCCCAAAGTCACACTCCATTTCCATCTAATCACTGCCACATCCACAAACAAATAGATTACATGCATGACAATTTCACATAAAATACATAAAAACCCAAAAAGATGTTTTTTTCCCAGTTCCTTCTAGAAATAACTTGAATAGATGTTGTTTACTTCCTAGGTAGGTAATGACATTCATTTTACGGTTTTTCATCTCTCTTTCTGCAAAAGTAGGGTTAGTTGGTTAATTAGGGTTTGTTAGGGTTACTTCACATTTCAGTCTTCTTCTCTTTCTGCAAGTAGAATAGCCTCTATAGAGTAAGCTTTTCTTTCTTTCATCACATATAAAGCTTCTTCTAGAATTCATAGAAGTTGGCTTGAGCTCCTAGTGATCTTGCACCAGTTGACCAAGTGACAGCTTGCAGTAAGAACTAGTACTTGTGCATACAACACCGTCACTTCCAAGTTTGTTACGAACAACTGGGTTGATAAAAGTAAAGTAGGAAGCCCCAGGAGTTGCAGCATTATTGCTACAATACTATGCCCACCAACTAGCTGTGTGCACTCTCTTGATTCATGAGGTTTTGGCTCAAGTTGCAGTCATTTGCAAGGCAGACTCATCATACAAACAGAGGAGTAGGACGGTGAAGACATAATCAATTCCTCTCAAAACATTGAGCCTCCATTTTTGATTGATTCTCTATCCGAGAATATTGGTGAAACATCATTCACAATCAATTCTTTCAATCAACCTCCAGCATTAGGCTGTCATCACTCCCATGCCTCCGTATGTTGTGATGAACGCCCAAGCACATCATATGATCTATTTTCATCTCATGTACACTCTAACTCAGATCTGGAATGCACACCAATCAAAGAATACATCCATATCGAAGCTTCCTCTGCATCTCACTTGCCTGTGTCCTATCATTCACAATGCATCAACATGCGTCAGAGATATTCCATGTTCTCTTGCTTCTTCATCCCATGAGTTATCTCCTCGATCGACACAAGGAAATGAGGTTTCCCACAATGAAAATAGTCTCAAGACACAGGACTCTTCCCACTCATCATCATCTTGTGTGTTGTATGAAGACAACTTATCAAGTTAGCTCATTGAAAATTTTGATGAAGCCTATGACAAAGATGGCTGTCATCCTTAGAGAAGTTTTGAAATTAGTAACAACAACCATCCTCTAGCCATGCATGATCTAGTTCACATCTCAAAATGAAAATTTTCAATTTTGGAAAGTTCTGAGACGTGCTAAGGAGTCGAGGCACTTCAACTTTCGTTGATGGTTATGTCAGGACCTCGCAACTCTGGTAATCCCACCAAATGAAATCAGATCTTGTTTCTCACGTAAAATCCATATATTTGCATGGTTTCACTTGACGTGGATCCTCGTGTAAATAATATTTACTATTCTAGATGTGATATTTCAAAATTTTAGATTTTCACTAATGATCGAATCCACGAGTCCATTAAAGCATGTCCATCTTCACGCACCTTTCTTACATCTAATTTAGGTTGGGAGTGTCCGTCCCTCATTCAATCATGGGACAGTGAAGTCGATCATCTCAATGACTATCCTTATCTAGAATCATACTTATCGGATGTTCTCTCTTGTAATCAACTCCTTGGTCGTTTTTCAAATTTTGCACATCAAATCTACCCACTCATCACACCAGAAATCTCCCCATGTGATGACAAGCTCACAACCTATCACGCGAATCAGGTTACTCTCATTTCACCACACGCCAACTGGTTTCACACATACACAGTGCTAGTATCCTTTCTACATTTTTGTGCTACCATGATGCCTACACACTTTTTCACCATTTGGAGATGGGCGTTCTATCATGTCTAGTGGATAGCGAACTTGGTTTTCTCATTTAGAGTGTTCACACGATTGTTAAAAAAATTTCTTTGTTCGTCTCAAACTGGGAATCTATCATCTTGATCAACTGGTCTGATTTTTCTTCTACCTTGGGTGGTTGTCATGTAGTTTATCATTTTCCCAACATGACATTGAATAGCAGTTTCTTCACACAGTATAACATCTTTATTCTTAGATTTCTGTCAATCAAGTGAGGCACCTCAGTCTACACTGATGGCTATGGCAGGCCCTAACTATCTTAACATGATTGATGAGAATGACCAAATCTATCTATCCTTATCAAATTCCCATCATGATCTCCTCTCTCGAATCAGGAATCCATCTTCTAAAAGATCACAAATCTTTCAAAACAACCATCACGAATTTTATGATCCAATTGTTCAATGGCTGGAACAATCTTACTTGGCCAGTTGTGTTGCAGGTAACAAGCTTCAATATTTCCTCGCACTGACTAATAAAATTGGTGTAGAACAACAAACAATCACAAGAGCCCTCCAAGGTTTATTGAAAAACAGTAGTCATGGAAGAGTTAGGCATGTGTGTTGGATGGTTGTGACACATTCTTCCACCCATAGGTGAGACCTTCTCTCTCATGTGCAAGTTTTTCAAGTTTTTTCATTTTTTGTTGCACACTATTTTTTATCTATTTTAATCGTTGGTATCTTTGTGACTACAGGTTGGGTACGCCTAAAGTGGCTTCATTGGAAATTTCATTTCATGTAACCCTGGCTATTTAACATAGGTGTAGGAGTAGTGGTTGCTTTTTCACTTGCCTTTGCTTTCTGGTTTGCATGTTTGTTTGCTTGTTAACTTGGTTGCTTTGCTTGCTTGCTATTGTTTTCACTTTGTTTTCTTTGCTTACTCTTTTTGTTTTCCTTTGTTTGGTTTCGATAATACCTTACTATTTTTTTTTCCAGAAATAAGTGATGCCAACTATTTCGTTCTGTCTTTTGAATGAGTATGTGGCTGAGATATGAAGAGACTTGTGACACTGCAACCCTTGGACAACCTTGTGTCCATCTTCTCTGTGCTTGGTTATAACCTTCGGCCGATGAAGTCTCGATGGAAAATATGAGCCATTTGCAAGGGAAGTTTTGGTCCAACCATGAACCTGTGTCCACTGGGAAGCCTCATGCATGTACTCCACTTTCTTCTCTATGTGTTCAAGCTCATCCAACTAGTACAAATGGAGAAGGGGAAAATCCAAATGAGAAAAATTATGTCATAGGTCTTACATGATTCTCGAAGGAACAACCTATTCTACTCTCAATAAGTCGGATCCCTCTTTCGCCCCAAAAATAAATAAGTGCCTATGCACAGTCCTCTTTAAAAAATAAAAAGGCGAAAGAAGAGAAAGGCTTCCTGCACAGAGAGGTGAAGCATGAAACTCCATCGGGGCACTGACCAGGCTCGCTGGTAGTGGAGCAATGCATGTCTTCCTGTGTGACTCCATCGGGGTACTAACCAAGCCTGCTGGCAGTGAAACAACACCAGAGATGAAAACTTATACTCTACAAATCTTCAACTCACAAGCTAAACTACCCTTCCCAATTTCGATACGCTATGACCAAGCTGAAATTTTGATTGTTTTTTACTGAGCTGGTAAAACGTGAACCATTTATGTCCATGGGGTAAGTGGGGAAGCCAAAGTAACCTGCAAAAGTGATTCAATACTCCCTGAGAGACCAAGGCTATATGCTATCAACGAACCAAAACATAGAAGCTATATTTCTACCAGTGTGTCACCAAGTGTTGTAGCGGCTACAACCACCCTCCAAAATTTTGGCTGGTATCCAATTTTGGAGCCTCTTTTGAGAGTTTTACCTGATGGCTGCATGCACTTGGGTTCACTCCGTGAGCTCGTGGGAGTCCTTGTACCCACCTTGCTTGATCATTACAATGATAGCTTTTGCATGTTGATGTCAATGTCATGCTTGCAACCATGTTTTGGTCATACTCAAGGTCTTTGTTTCATGTGTACATGTTGTGTTTGTTATGTAAACATTCGTTGCGCTCACACACAGAGTCACATACATTGTCACGCAAGCGTCATCAAAGTCAACCAACGATCAATCACAAGTGTCGCACTTGTCCCTCACACCATCAGCCTGTCATGTTGAGCATGTGTGTTTGGATGGTTTGAGTCATCTCATCGTCAAGTCATGTAAGTGTGTGTTTGCAAGATCACGTATGCATCTTTCACTCGTTCACACACTTAGTCACTTTGCTGAAGTTCTGACAACTGGATTCCCCTCTAACAACAAGACTATCACCCCACCATGGACTCAAACGAGTGTCACCCAGAACAATGCATAAGCACCAAGCAAGCCTTTTCAAGCTGCGATGTTTGCAAGAAAATCAATCAACCTTCATGCTAGTCAATCATAAAGTTTGACCCAACAACCACCCTGGGACTAACTCCCCATAAAAATTGAGCAGAGGTTGCAGATGTTACCCACTCCGCTGACTGAGAAAATTGTGCAAACAGGTCAGATAGACACCCAGTGCCTGTCCCTGACTCCCTCAGAAATTTGTGCAGTTGTTTCAGCCAGCCCTCCCAATAGTCGACCGAATGCTCACCCAGAAAATTGTGCAGTTTTCATGAGTAAGTCCTCTATTCCCCAACAGTCCACGTAGCTTAGAAATTGTGCCGAGATGACCAACATGCCAACCTCCCAGCATTAGCGTAGTTTTTCTTGCCAACAACTCTCGGCAGCCGAGTGACAGTTCCCCTCAGGAATTACGCAGTTTCTGCTGCCAAGCTCTCGTAGCTCACTGTTAGTTCCCCTCAGGAATTATGCAGTTTTGGCTTCCAGTGACCCAACAACTGACTTCCATTTCCCCTTAGGAATTTCCTTGTTTTGACTACCGAAGCTCCCACTACCTGCTCGTTCCAAAAACTACATCAAATTTGCCTACCCAACCTTCCCACAGCCTGGACTATTCCTCCCAAAAACTACACAATTTTGTCCTCTAGTTGAACCAAACCCCACAGGCAGTCACTATCAATTCCAATTGCCCATCTCCATCACCTAGTGATTCCTGTTCAGTTTTCATCAACAAAACCCAGAGCCTCCATCTCAGCTCACAACTTTGTCTCCTATCCAGATCACCGCATGTAAAACGAACATGCATCATGGAAGACTAGGAGGTTTTTGGATTTGAAGTCGTCTCATCCTGATTAACTGCAAAAACATGTACACAAACAAACATGGAACAATGATAGATGGGATGAACAAAGGGAACACATGCAGAAGGACAGGTTCACCAACAGACGAGAAAATGATTCATGCAAAGAGATGTGCTCATGAATGGATGATCATGAAAAGATGTGCTTGCAGAAAAACAGATGAAAAAACATGTAAGATGTGTTGACAAACAGACGGACGGATGAACATGCACTTTTCATGAATGGATGTACCTGTCAATCTTACCAACATACAAGCATGGAGCAATGTGTAAATGCAACATCAAGTGAACCAATGACCATCGAAGACTCCGCGCACTTTGCAATGTGGAGGAGAAGTTGTGACACACCATGAGGACATACATCACCAAACAACACTGTAACTCAACATGCACACTAGAAGCATCACGAATGTACCAACACTTTCATGTTGAGTCTTGTCATGAGTCATGTGGTTCACATCTTTACTGTGGGCTATGCTATCAATTAACGTAATGTAACATGGAAGTCCAAGAGACCCACTTGTTGTATGAAGAGTCATGTAAATTAAAAAAGTCATGGAAGTCAAATAGTCATGAGGGTAGTCAAACAACCACAAGGGTTAGTTTCACCCTTGGCTATAATTACCCCATCATTTGTACATGCAAAGGAATTTTCACCTCAGTTCCTCCCACATAGCCTCAAGAGTCTATAATATTTTATTTGAGGAGTAAGTAATGGCTCCAATGCCCTGCCCATGGGGTTAGTGATGTATGGTGTAACGATTTGTCTTGAAACTTTCGCTTATTTGAGAATCCTGCTAATAGGCCAACACATTTCCACACATGTATTGTAACTATTTTAAGACTAATCTTGAACACTTGTAATGCATGTTGCTTTAACTTGTGTTTAACACTTGAACTCATTCACTTGTTGTAATAGATATATGTTAATGAAAATGTGTTGTGTATGCATTTAATGCTATCTCGCATGTGTTGGTTACCTCCTTGGACATTAGGTAGACCTTTCAAATAAAACTTGTTATAACAACCATTGCACTCATGTGGACTCATCTGCTGAATGTTGTACGTGTTATCTTCCCTTGTGTGTTGTGACTATCACATCCACATGGATTGTTCTCCCAGAAGTTGTGCATGTCATATTGTGTTGTTTTTTCGTAACAGAGTTGAGCCTTCCTCCCAACCAACTTGGGACTCACTCCCACCCTCTCCCTCTACAGTGAAAGAATCATTGACACAAGTGACACTAACAATCACCAGGCACACAAACCTTGCTTGTCGAAAGACAAAGAAGACCAATTTCTTGTGCTGACAAGTAAGATTTGAGGCAAATCTTAAGATAATGGAAATCGGGCCATCATACTAGATGGGAATCCCACACCAAACAGTGTGAGGTCTAGTTGGGACTTCATATTTCGGTGATCCCCTTAATGTTGGCAGGTTCATCACTGTCAACAACACTTTATGGATATCATCCATCATCGATCACATCATCTTTAAGAGAATATTCTAAAGTTCAAGTAGTGGAAGATATATCAAGCATCAACAACAAGTTCTCCAACTCTTAAAGGATACCCTCACTTTGGCGCAAAATCGAATGAAACAACATGTAGATGAACATCGTAGTGAAATAATTTTTGATGTAGGTTACTAGGTATTTTTATGGCTACAACCATACAAACAAATTCCCCTCAAGCAAGCTAAGAAGGATAATAAATTATCACCAAAGTTCTATGGTCCTTTTTGTTGGTCACTTTAATTGCTTATTAATTTAAACAACTAAGTGCTACATAAATTGTCAACCCAGGGAAGTCTGTTTATTTCAAAGGCAACTACACATTGTATGTGCTCAATCTCAAAAGCAGTAAAATTTGTAGTAATAAATATACTAATCACACCTTATCCTAAGCAAACTAAATCTCTACTCTAAGTTATAGCAAAAACAATATATTGTAGCCAATTATCAAAGAATTCTTGATTACATTAAAAAGAACAATCTAGTAAAAGAAATCAATATGCAAAGGAAGGGACTAGCTATGCTGTAACAGAGAACAAGACCCTATTCCCCAAGCAGGAATCGTCAGCACCTGGTTTTGATTACTATGCTCACCAACTCACTCTGTAAACTCAATTACAAATAAAGCACTCACTGATTAACTGTGAATGAATTCAAGAAAGTGATGCAAGAATCAATTGGAAAATAGAGTTTCAACAATAACGCATAAGAAATATTCAGTAAACAAAACTTAACAAGGTATGGATAGAAAACACGCTTAACACACTACAGGAATGTAATGGGTTAATCTTGTGATGAAGGTGGGCCATGTCCTTCTCACAAGATTCCCCAGAAAAAGGAACTAGAAAGTAATGTTCAGAACAATAGTTTATTCATATGTCAATGTATCATATTACAAAAGATTCCAGTTCTTTTCCTTCAGCTAGACCTTCCCGCAGTCTATCCGTAGTACCTCTAATGTAGATGTCTCCTCTTTTTAAAGAGGAGACCTCTATTACAATTGATTACATTATAAATCCTATCTTTAACCCAATATGCCAAAATAGGGTAATCAATTCTTCCATTAACAAAATGTTGTTACAATGGTAATGGTAATGCTCACTTTGGAATGTAGTTGTTACGACCAGTGTAACAATGCCTTCGATGATCTCCTTTTGTTGTTGTCACATCTAAAATGCAAATCACGGGCTATCTCAGCAACGAGATTTGCGCACTGTTCTAACTATTTCAGCAACATAAACTGTAATGATAACCCTGCAGTCTTCAGGTTGTTTTAGCAATGTAGACTGCAATGATAAATTGTTTCAGCAACTATCCGATTCAACGATTAACTATGAAGATAATGTAATTATATGTAAAATAAATTAAACATATAGTAATGAGAAGAAATATTGTATACCTTCGGAAAAATGGATTAAAGTAATAACATGGACTTTAAATATGGGTTGGAAAAGGATGACATAATAGCAAAATATATGGTCAAAAAGGGACAATGTAGGGTCCTAACATCCCCCCCCAACTAAAAGGGTTGCATGTCCTCATGCAACTTTACTCTGAATCTGAGTCCGGATACTGTGCGTTGGAGTGAAAATTATTTAGACAGTAAGTAAATAAGGTGCTATCAGCTAGATCTCTGAAGCCGTGAACATTCTGTAACCTCTACCATGCTGCTGCTTCCTCCTTTTTGGAGAACCTGTACTGAGCCCTATACTCTTCTGCTGGCATCCATAGAGGAGGGAAATGAAAATGATATCCTACCCATTTTTCAGCACACTGCTGAACACATTTGACATAATCAGGTATTTGTGAAATTGTTGCTTCAACATTCAGAGGACTGAAGGGATGATACTCCTGCCTCTCCTTAGAAGACTGTTGCCAAAATAAGTTTCTTGTTTTAAGGAAAGAACTCCCTTAGCTTTAACATAATATTGGCAATATTCTAACACTACTACTTGTAGTTATGTGATGTGTTCACCCATTCCTGGTTCCTTCAAAACTGAAGATATTTAGCAACAAAAATGGCAGAATTCTGTGGGTCGGATCGAATCCATAGAAGATGATTGCCTTCATTATGCCTCGCTGAAAGAAAGGCATTCTTCCACGTGAGCTAATTAGCAAGGAAAGAGACAAAGGCCTTGATCTGAACATCACCAACCAAAGGATTCAGATTGAGCTTCCTATCATCAGGGATGGCTTCATTATGGAGATATAATTCATAGATTAAATTTTGTTCACTGATAGATGCTTCTGTGAAATTTTTCACAAAATATTCAAGTCCAAATACCTCATGAGGTCTCCCATCTCTAATTTCCTTTATTTGAAAGAGCGCTAAGTGTTCTATAAGAAAAAGAGAGTAATTGGATGATGGTTTCCTAGTGGCTAATAATCTTTGAACCAAATCAAACATGAGGAGCAATCTAGTTTTCAATTGTTTATTCTCCTTCTTCTGGGCATGAGAGTGTTGGAGTACCTGTTCCAAAACTTCCAAGTTTGAATATATATGATTTTGCCACGCTGATTTATGCTACTGCAAGATCCTATCTTGCGACATAACATATTCTTTCTTCCATTTATCCATTTGTGCTTGAGTGCTGCTGGTCTAAATAAAGACAGTCTTTGTAGGCTGAGGATCATTCTGATTAAACACAGTTTTTGTAGACCGAGGTACAAGACTTTCAGTTTTAATAGTTACAATGGGCTGAGGTATTTGTGGTTTAACCTCTTTTTCAAAAAAATTTGAAGACCCTGTTGGTTCTTGTGTGACAGCAGGGCATTCCTCTTTAATTGCAGCAGAAGTGGATGCAGGGGTGGCTCCAAGCAGTGGAATTTCAACTATTTTGTAACCGCCTTGATGATAAATGTTACCACATTGGCTGCACATATATTTGTTGTACCAGTCTATCTCTGTACTCTTCTCAGCTATGGATGTTGCATGAGATAAAGTGTACAAATTAAGCTCTCTCTCATAGGCTTCCCTTGCCATTATTAATTCCTGATTATAAGCTTCGAGTTATGATTTTAGAAACTTGTTTTCTTGTAGAAGGGAAGCCAGGGTGACTGGGCTCTGTGTAATAGTCACAATCTCAGTAGTTGGTTCTAATGGATGAGTAGCTTGTTGTTCCATAGCAGCTACATCATTTGCAGCATCAGTAGGTTGTTCTTGTGTGGCAACTGTTGAATCAGTAGCTGGTTCTGTAGCAGCTATATTATTTGCAGCATCTTGAGCATCCAGATTTTGCATATCAGTAGATGGTTCTTGTGTGGTAGTTGTTGACTCAGTATCTAGTTCTTGTGTAGCAGCTACATGTTGTACAACATCTTAGTCATCTATATTTTGTTCATCAGCAGGTGGTTCTTGTGTGGCAGCTGCTAAATCAATACTTGGTTCTTGTGTGGCAGCTACATGTTGTACAACATCTTGGTCATTTGTATTATGTTCATCAGCAAGTGGTTCTTATGTGTCAGCTACTGAATCAATAGCTGGTTCTTGTGTGGCAACTACATGTTGTACAACATCTTGGTAGTTTGTATTATGTTCACCAGTAGGTGGTTCTTGTGTGGCAACTACTAAATCAGTAGCTGGTTCTTGTGTGGCAGCTACATGTTGTACAACATCTTACGTATCTAAATTTTGTGGATCAGCAGCTGGTTCTTGTGTGGCGGCTGCTGAATCAGAAGCTGGTTCTTGTGTGGCAGCTACTTTTTCTGAAAGAAATGATGTCACAAAATCCTGGGTGTTTATTTCTTGGGTTTCAATTCACAAGGGTGAGAAAGGTAAAGATTGAGGGACTTGGGACTGTGGTGGGGTATGAGGTTTTAGACCAATAGGTGAGGAATTTAGGATGGTAGCAATAATTTCTGCTTCAGTTGACACCCTCATACGTCTTCGCGGTAAAAAAGGCAGGGAGAGCAGTAATTTTTCTTTTATGAGTGGGTTTTTTTAGAGGGGGAGGGTTATCAGGGATGGTGGCTTCTTTGGTTGAGGCCCTTGTTTGTCTTTTTGGTAGGGAATCAGCCATATCTTGCCTTTTTCTTTTTAGCATAGCGATGGGAAGGTTATCTTCAAAATTATCACTAGGAATGTGGACAATGGGATTAGATGATTCTACTAAATTATCGGATGGAGTTGATGTGGTGGAAGGGTCAATTGAGTTGGCTGATGTTGCTGGTGGGATTTTTGGGGGATCAGGAATGCTCCTTGGTTGCTGTTCGAAAGGATTTTCAACTTGCTGAAGGATTCCAGAAGTTTGTTGAGGAATTTCAGGAGCTGGTTGAGGAACTTCAGGAGCTGGTTGAGGAATTTTAGGAATTTCAACGGCTTCTTGTGGAATTTCAGCTGCTTCTTGAGGAATCTCAGCAGCTTGTTGAGAAATTTCAGCTGCTGCTTGAGGAATCTTAGTAGCTTCTTGAGATTCTATGGGTGGGTTTTTAAGAGGGGGAAGATTCTGTTGAGTCAAACCCCTCTGAATTAATAACTGGACAAGATGACGATGGGTGAGGGAAAGGAGTGGGTATTTTTCATGCCTACAATAATGCGACATATTCTTTAGACACCGAAGTAGATAATATGGCATATTCAACAGTCGACCATGTCTCAAATCATTTAACAAGACAAAATCATGGTAATAGACTACCTAGTAGCAACCTTCGCAGGTGAGATAGTGCTTGACGAATTCAGCAACCATCGGCCATGGAGGTGGTAATGAATGAAGTCAGACACCCCGGCCTTTAGGCTCAACTTACTCTCCTAGCAGAAGAAAGTCCTTATGTGCTTTCAAAATGATGTGTTTACGAGTAAACCATCAAGTGCCAGTGACCGGTAGACCTGAAACCTGTGCTATATCATACTCTGATACCAGAATTCGAACTCCTTGGACAACAGAGTAGCCATCCTGTAAATTATGTGCAAATTCAAGGACTTTTTGTGGATCGAATCCCTGAAGTCTCTGAAAATAGTCTACCCAAATTGCCCACTAAAAAATCTAATACACTTCTGGGTGTAATTCTAGTAGATCTATCGAGCTGGGCTCATGTCGAATAGCAGGTCCTCCCATAGTCACAAGCTTTATTAAAATGCACAGTCACAAACCGAGTTACTGCACTCCAGACAAAGTAAATTTTGCAAATGAGATCATGGCATAACAAGACAGAGATGGGGTTATAAGACATAATTGTGGGTAAAAAAATGATGGTGATTGGCTTGCTATGAAATGATGGCGTGTAATTTTGGTATTCCCCCCAACTACGGCTGAAATAATGACTTTAAATGTACCAAGATCGTGGTAATAATGACATAATCTTCTCATTTAACTATATTTTAATAATATTTACACATAATAATCACATAACTCATGTTTACCTTTGATTCATATTCATAAAATATAGTGTACATTGCTAATAGATCATCAATAGTTATGGAAGAGGGTTTTGAAATATGAGGGTGATTATATGAAAGGTCTGTATAATCTTAAGAGAAGGTAGTGAAAGAGCAGAGTTATAAAAGTAATGAAAGAGGTGATTCTCACAATGGGAAGTAGTGTATGGTCATTCTTTAAGAAGAAATGGTGTTTCAGCAACGAGGAAAATGGGTAAAGGGTGGTGTTTCAGCAACGGGGAAAATGGGTACAGGTTGGTGTTTCAGCAACAGGAAAATGGGTGGAGGATGGTGTTTTAGCAACGGGGAAAGTAAGGAAAAATATTGTTGTAAATGGGAGAAATAGGGAATATGTTGCTGAGGAATACTTATTTCATTAATGATAAGAATGGGAAAGATGTTGCTGAAAAATAATGGGGAACATATGGAGGAGAAAAAGGGGGAAAAATTATAGAAATGGGGAAATGAATTGTGAATTGGAATGAGATGATAGTGCTTCACAAAATGAAGCTTAAATCTGCCTGCAATAGGATTTTTCTTTTCAATCAGCCTCTCCTACATCTCGGATCTGCAAAATAATCAATTGTAACATGCCAACCCTTGATAGGGATTATTAGTTAAGAAATCTAGTCTAATGCTAAAAAGTACAATGCAGAAATTAAATGCAATGAGGGGTAGCGGGCTCCCCCAAGAAGATATAATGTGAATCTTGCATGTAGGTGACCTTAAAATCCTCTTTAGAAATAGGCTGCTTGTACAGACAAAGCCGATAACCATTTACTAATAATGGTGTTCTAGAATCATCAATCGTTAGGAGCCTTATTGTTCCATTGGAAAAAACAGTATCTATTTCGTAAGGTCCTAGCCATCTTGTTCGTAATTTCCCTTGGAAATGTTCAAACTGAGAATCATACAGTAAAGCCCAATTACCTTTTTGAAACTACTTATGTTTAATGGTTTTATCATGCCGCCTAGTTCTTTGTTGTTGAATCATAATTGTTTGATGGATGGAATCTAACCTCTTTTCATCCAATTCCTGAAGCTGCTGCAACCTGACTGTCTGTGCATCAGTCAAATCAAGGTTAACAGCTAAAGTAGTTCTTAAGGTTTTAATTTCAAATTCCACAGGAAAAACAAAACTTTTACCATAGACCAATTCATAGGGAGAAAATCTTGTATTATTCCTCCAGCTAGTTCTGTAAGCCCATAATGTTTCAAGAAGCCTTTGGGACCAATCCTTCCTATTTTCCTTCACTGTTTTTGTTAAAATGGCTTCTATAACTTTGTTTGTACATTCCACCTGTCCATTGGCTTGGGGGTGGTAAGGTGTAGTCATTTTATGATGATTATGATATTTTTGAAGGGTGGCTTTAAAACCATGACAGTTGAAAGGAGGTCCTCCATCTGTAACTAGTTCTCTAGGCACTCCAAATCTAACAAAGATTTCTTCAAATAGAAAGGTTAAAATAGAATCTTCATTAGCTCTAATGAGTGCCTTAGCTTCCACCCATTTAGTCATATAGTTTGTACAAACCAATATGTAAACTCTTTGATTGGATGGAGGATTAATGGGTCCTATAAAGTCTAGAGCCCATCTTTCAAAGGGTTCAAGTATTACCTGGGGATTCAATGGCATTTCATCTCTATGATTAGGTTGACCCATTCTATGACAACTATCATAGGCCTGAACATATTTCTTTGCATCCTTGAAGAGTGAGGGCCAATAATAATCCATTCTCAGAATTTTGTGTGTTGTTCTCTTATCAGCAAAATGCCCTCCGCAAGGGCCATCATGACAAGCCTTCAATATATCATAAAGCTCATCTTCTCTAATGCATCTTCAAATTTCATGATCAAGCCCTGTATGGAAAAGACACCCACTTATCCAGCTATACTAAGCACTTTGTTGAATGATTTTTCTTTTCTCCCGATGTGATAGGTGTCATGGTAACTTTCCTGCAACCAGATAATTGGCAATGTCTGCATACCAAGGTGAGTGAGCAGATACTGCAAATAAATATTCATTAGGAAAGGAATCATCTACCGGAGTATTATCGTCAAATTTTAACCGAGAAAGGAAATTAGCAACTAGATTTTCTTTACCTCGTCGATCTACAATTGTAATATCAAACTCTTGTAATAACAATAACCAACTGGTAACTCAAGCATTTGTGATAGATTTGTTCATTAAATACTTAAAAGCCAAGTGGTCAGTATGAAAAAAAGTAGAGTAATCAGTAATGTAATGTCAAAATTTATTAATAAAATAAATGACTACTAAAAATTCCTTCTAAGTAAATGTGTAATTAAGCTCAGCAGGGGTCATATTCTTACTAATGAAATAGATAGCATAAGGAAGATGGTTTTCCTCTTGTCCCAAGATAGCTCCAATTACATTATCTGAAGCATCAGAGGATATATGAAAGGGTAGTGCCCAATCAGATCCCCTTAGAATAGGAGATGTAGATAATTGATGCTTGAGTTCATCAAATGCTTTCTGACAAAGATCAGTCCACTTAAATTCAACATTTTTCATAAGTAACACAAACAAAGGAGAAGTTATTTTAGAAAAAAATTTGATAAATCTTCTGTAGTATCCAACATGTCCTAAAAAACTTCTCACATCAGTTTGTGTTCTAGGGATAGGAAGGGTCTGAATTACCTGTACTTTGGATGTATCTACCTGGATCCCTTGAAATGAAATGAAGTGTCCAAGTACAATTCCTTCATTCATCATCATATGACATTTTTCAGTACTTAGGGAAAGGTGATCTTGTGCACAACGTTTAATTACTTTCTCAAGGTTTCGTAATGCATCTTCAAAAGTCACACCATAAGGGGTAAAGTCATCCATAAATATCTCCATAGAGTCATTAAGCATATCATAAAAGATTCCTATCACTGCTCTTTGAAAACTTGTTGGAGCATTACATAATCCAAATGGGAGAACTCTGTAAGCAAAAGTTCCCCAGCGACTAGTAAAGGTGGTCTTGTCTTGGTCTCGAGGTGCAATTTTGATTTGGTCATATCCACTAAAACCATATAAAAAGAATTTCTTCGCTGACAAACTGTCTAAAACCTGATCAATGAATGGCAAGGGTAAATGATCTTTTTGAGTGGCTTTGTTTAAGGCTCTATAATCTACACACACTCTCCATTTCTCGTTTTTCTTAGGTACTATCACCAATGGAGAAACCCATTCACTGTTAGATATGGGGTATATAAACCCTGCATTAAGTAATTTTTGAAGTTCTTCTTTAACAATTTCCCTCAAATTGGGATTCATTCGCCGCTGGGGTTGACAGATTGGTCGGCACCCTTCCTTGATATAGATATGATGAGTAAATAATTCAAGAAAGATCCCCTTCATATCTGCATAGTCCCATGTGAATGCTTCCTTATTTTCACGAAGTAACTTTGTTAACTGCTATGTTTCAGCATCTGTTAAGTTGGTGTTTGTGATCAATGTTTTGACAGGTTGGATTTCTACTGTTTTTCTTTTAGAGGAGATAGCAGTTGATGTTTGAGGTAGATTTTCAGATTTAAGCTTTTCCTAGGTTTAAGATTCCAAAATTGCAGTCAACTGGTTATATGCTTCAGAAGTGACCAAGGAGGGTTCAGAAATAAAATTACTAATCACTTCATCCTCCGTGGTATCTTTAAGAGTTAAAGCTTGTCTGATAGTCAAAATGGGTTGAGTAGCATTATCATCGTAATCCAACCATACATAATCATCATTATTAATCATAGGTGTGGCATGAGGATAAAGAGTAAGCTGCTTGGTTTCACATACATTAGAAATTGTCATTGAACCTGATCTACAGTTGATAAAGGCATCAATTGTGGCCAGCAAAGGTCTTCCCAAAATTAGAGGATGTCCCCCCAACTTTGTTTTAGTCTGCAACACCATAAAGTTAGCTGGGTAATTCCAGGATTCAACTGAAATGATTAAGTCTTCAATAACTCCTTCCTTTTTGATTGTGGAATGGTCAGCTAACTCTAGGATGGTTGGTGTCTCTCTGATCACATTCTTCAGATGTAACAGTTGTGAAGTTTTAAGAGTCATAATATTTATAGCAGCACCTAAATCTATCAGAACTCATGAAATAGGAGTTTTTCCAATTTGCACTATATCCGTAGGATGGCCGGGATCACCATATTTAACAAGAGGAGTTTTTCTGGACATTAAAGTAGATAGATCAGCCATAACATGAACTGTAAGAGGATCTTTAGCTTTCCTACCAGGTTTCTTAATACAAATATCTCTCATAGTTCTGGCATAAATTGGTACATCTCTGAGTGCTTATAAGTGTGGAATCTTGACACAAAGATTCTATAATTCCCCTAGAAGATTAAAGGTAGGTGGCTCGAGTGTCTTAGTTAGAGCTAAATGCTCAGGGAATGGTGGCTCTACTATTTTAGCACCTTTATTAGAGGGTGGCTTTGCTGTTTCAGCACCCTTATTAGGTAAACTATTTCTCTCTGTCTCTTCTTTGCCAGAGTTAGAAGAGGTAATATCATCAATAATAGGCTCAACTATTCTCCCAGATCGTAAATGAATGTCATTACACTGCGTAGGGAAAATAGGAGGTATAGACTAGTTCTGAATATCAATGACTTGCATAGCTTTATTATTAGGATTAGGGTTTGGTTCTATAGTCAACTGGGGTCTTATTATCTGATTGTTTGGTGGAGCACCTGATGGTAGAGGGAGTGGTTGTTGAAACTGAGGGAATTGGTGTGGGAATGAAATTTGTTGAGCTCTCCAGTTTGGGTTCCATTGATTAAAATAAGATTGTTGTGGAGGCCAAGGAGTCCACATTGCAGGGTCTACAAAGGGAGTGTTTGTTTGTTGCATGGGTGGGTAATTCATTTGATTGAAGGGTGGGTATTGCATCTGGTTAAAGGGAAGGTAGTTTTCTTGAATAAAAGAAGGATAATTATTCCAACAATTAGAAGATGTAAATGGCATATTAGAGTTCATACCTTGTCCTCGTGGTTGACATTCCCTTCTCTGTGTCAGCAAATAGACCACTTTAGCTTCCTTTTTGGCTACTTGCAATGCTACTTTTATTCCTGGTAAAGAAGGGCATTGTTGAGTTTCATGATGCTTCTCACAAATGGTGCAAATTGGTACTTTGTCCAATGGGCATTCCCTTAGTGGATGTTTATCTCTACATTTGGGACAGAAGATAGCCAAAGCAATTTCTACTTCTGCTTGTTTCCTTTTAACCTGCAAGGTGTCAATCTGTGAAGCAAAAGAGCTTAACATTTCAGTTTTGAATTCCTCAAGTAAATTACCTATTTCAGCGTTTATTGCTCCTCCATTGGCTGATTTTTGGACTCTTGAATATGCATTATCCCTGGTATTTGATCTATTCCTTGCAGCTCCTCTTGAACATCTTTTGTAGAGGTTAACAATTTCATCATATGATTCTTTAGATATGTCCCCTTTACTAAGCATATTTAGCATGTCTAAAAAATCATCCCTTACCCCTTTCAATAATATTTTTTTTAGAATATCTTTACTTACATCGGGATGATTGGATCTCTGCAGATTGTATTGTAGTCTTTCCACGAAGTCCTCCATATTTTCGTCCTCCTTTTGGACCATATTAAATAGATCCTCCCTTTTTTCTCTCATCCAGCAGTAGTATTGATATTTGGTCAAAAATTTCTGCTTCATTTGTTCCCACGTTGTGATTACATGGCCTCCCAGACTCATAAACCATCTTAGTGCATTTCCTTTTAGTGTTGCTAGAAATAGCTTCAATTTCTGAGCATTAGTAACATAATCATAGCTTCTACACAATATATCAAACTCAAGAAACTCATCAGGATCTTCAAAAGATAAACCATGGAAGTTAGATAAGGCTGAAAGTGGGATATTCTTCATGGGATTTGCCCCTCTAAGAAGATCCCCAATAGGAAATCCCAAGGTGGAGAGAGAATTCTCATCTCTTCCCTCTCCTCCTACGTGTCCTCCACCAAAGAGTCCTTCATTGTTCCCTTCCATTGGTTGTTCTCCTGTTGCACTTGCTCGGTCTTCAATGTTTTTCGTTGGCCATTTAATGTCTTGAACTGGTTCCTCAATGTCTTCTACTGGTTCCTCAATATACTCTATTGGTTCATCAATATTTTATACTATCTCTTCAACCATTTCAGGGCCCACAATTTCGTCCGTTTCGTAGTTTGTTTGCAGAGAATGTTGAGTCTTTGATTCTTGAGAGCTTAGCCTATGAGAAGTTTCATCTTTTGATATAATCTCATCAATAAAGGTTTTTCTTCCTCCTCTTCCTTTGCCCTTGCCACCTATAGGGTTAGTTTTCTTGCGTCCTCTCATGCATTCTACACATCTAAAAGAAAAACATTAATGCTTTTAAAATCTAAGATTGCCTTCCCCGACACGACACCAAAATGTTGGTCACTTTAATTGCTTATTAATTCAAACAACTAAGTGCTACATAAATTGTCAACCCAGGGAAGTCTTTATTTCAAAGGCAACTACTCACTATATGTGCTCAATCTCAAAAGCAGTAAAAGTTGTAGTAACAAATATACTAATCACACCTTGTCCTAAGAAAACTGAATCTCTACTCTGAGTTACAGAAAAAATGATCTATTGCAGACAATTATCAAAGAATTCTTGATTACATTAAAAAGAACAATCTAGTAAAATAAATCAATCTACAAAGGAAGGGACTAGTTATGCTGTAACAGAGAATAGGACCCTATTCCCCAAGAAGGAACCTTCAGCAACTGTTTCTGATTACTATGCTCACCAACTCACTATGTAAACTCAATTACAAATAAATCACTCACTGATTAACTGTGAATGAATTCAAGAAAGTGATGTAGCAATCAATTGGAAAATAAAGTTTCAGCAATAACGCATAAGAAATATTCAGTAAACAGAACTTAACAAGGAATGGATAGAAACCACACTTAACACACTATAGGAATGTAATGGGTGAATCTTGTGATGAATTTGGGCCCTGTCCTTCTCACAAGATTCCCCAGAAAAAGGAACTAGAAAGGAATGTTCAGAACAATAGTTTATTCATCTGTCAATTTATCATATTACAAAAGATTCCAGTTCTTTTCCTTCAGCTAGACCTTCCCGCAGTCTGTCTGTAGTACCTCTAATGTAGATGTCTCCTCTTTTTAAAGAGGAGACATCTATTACAATTAATTACATTATAAATCCTATCTTTAACCCAATATGCCAAAATAGGGTAATCAGTTCTTCCATTAACAAAATGTTGTTACAATGGTTATGGTAATGCTCACTTTGGAATGTAGCTGTTACGGCCAGTGTAACATCTACTTTGATGATCTCCTTTTGTCGCTGCCGAATCTAAAATGCCAATCACAGGCTATCTCAGCAACGAGATTTGTGCATTGTTCTAACTGTGTCAACAACATAAACTGTAATGATAACCCTACAGTCTTCAGGCTGTTTCAACAACGTAGACTACAATGATAAATTGTTTAAGCAACTATCTGATTCAATGATTAACTATGAAGATATTGTAATTATATGTAAAGTAAATTAAATGTATAGTAATGAGAAGAAATATTGTACACCTTCGGAAAAATTGATTAAAGTAATAACATGGACTTTAAATATGGGTTGGAAAAGGATGACATAATAGCAAAATATATGGTCAAAAAGGAACAATGTAGGGTCCTAACACTTTCAAGGTGTTGCAAAAGATAGGTACTATGGCAATACAAATTGGAGCTTCCTGCATCTTCCTAAGTGCACCTAGTTTTCCATGTTTCAGGCTTAAAGAAGGTTATAGGTAACAAGATCCTATTTCAAACAATATTTCTAGAACTTGACAAGGAGGGAAAAATCATATTGGAACCTGAAGCAGTCACAAAATCAAGAACCCACCAACTATGAAATCGATCAATTTCAAAGTACCTCATCAACCGGAAGAACTTACCCGTTGAGGATTCCACATGGGAGGATAAAAATTTTATATAGAAGCATCCAAAACTATTGAAGCGTTAAGAGAAACATGGTTTTGGAGGAGAGGGGCATGTTAAGTCCCTATACTACTAGTGTAGTCCCTTATTTATATTAATGCAACCCCCTTATTGTATTGTTGTGCCCATGTAGTCCCCATATTGTTATTATTGTGCCCCATAGAAGCCCACTATTGTTATTATTATGCCCTTACAATATTATTGTTACGTAGGCTTTGATTATATTGTGACCCCTTAGAATCCTATATATATAAAGGAGGTCTTGTCATTTGTATCATCGAAGAATTATTCATTTGTGTAATATAAAAGAGGTTTCCCACACGAATAGGCTAATTTTGAAGTCATTGATCTATTTCTTCTTCTATTTTGTGAGCTAGTTTCATAACAAATGGAGTTCATAGAAGAGGAAGCATGGGCTGGAAGTTTGGAGCAGAAAATCAATGTGAAAGGCAATATAACATAAGAAGACAAAGAGGAATTGACAACAACAAGCAATTCCTAATTGGTGACTCCTCCCACACCTATTCAAGCACAACAAAGCAGGCATAAAGTGACACCATCATCAAGTAATAGGATAGTGCCACGTAGCCATGAAAATACTCCTCCATGTGCACCATAGAGAACCACAACATTATCTTCTCCAAGTGCAACATCAAGTGACATGTTAATTCCATCTGTTGGAAGAATGAGAAGACAAAAATTCAGAAATTTAAGTGAAATTTATGAGCAGAATGAAGATGACAATAGCGCATAATTAAATTTCTTATATGCATTATTTTGTCATGTAGATGATCCAATTCACTTCGAAGATGTTTTCAAAGAAGAAAAATGGGTAGCAAAATGGATGAACAAATAGAGGCAATAGAAAAGAATGACACATGGGAGTTGGTTTATCTTCTGCAAGGAAAATAAGTCATACGTTCTAAATGGTTTTATAACATGAAAATCAATGTGGGAGGAAAGGTTCAAAGGCATAAATCAAGGTTGGTTGTCACAGGATACAAGCGGCAGCATAGAAGAGGCTATGCAAGGACATTCACACCAGTCGTGAGAATGGAATCAGTGTGTGAACTGTTGTCAATAGTTGTGCACATAGATGGAAGGTGTATCAAATGGACGTAAAATCAACATTATTGAATAGGGTGCTAAAAAAAGAAGTATATGTGGTGCAACCACCTAGTTGTGAAGTGTAAATCCAAGAAGACAAAGTTAATAGAATGAAGAAACATATTTATGGGATGAAGCAAGCACTGCACGCATGGTACAACAAAATAGACGCTTACTTGATGGACAATGGCTTTGATAAATGTGACGACACGCCTAACCTCTACATCAAAGAGAGTGGAGGTTGTTAGTGTCAGTCTTTGCAGCCTTGCTCCAGTGATCAAAGATGCTCTTACACAAGTGATTTTAAGGTGTCAAGGTCAAATTTTGTCATTTCAATGAGTCTTCAAGCCAAATTTGGTCATTAGGCATTAGGTCTAGGGTTTTCTTTCACTCCTTTCAGAGTTGTCCAAATGTCGGTCCATGTCACCATTCAGCTGAGTATACCATTATTTAGAGGGTTTTCATTATCATGTCAAGTCCCACTGGGTCATTTTACACCTTGTTCATGCTTCAATTGCGCCTAGGCAAGGTTCATTTCCCTCTCCTAGGGTTTTGAAGCTAATTTCTCTTGGATGGTCAAATCATCGGAAAACCTTGTATCCTGATGTTCATACACCTTCCTCTATCCATAATGTACCTTATCAAACTCTTCCCATCACTGAGATCCCCCAAATTCCTCATTTTCGCACAAACCCTAGTTTCTTGCTACAAGCTAGCAATTTTCTATGGTTGGGCCTATGTTTTGCCTTTTTGGACCCCTTCCCCTCACTCAATTTCTGAGATTCCACTTTCCCCTACTTCCTAACATCCCTCCATACTTCCCAAAATTTCCTCAAGAATTTAGAAATTCCCTATCCCCTTCATTTCGCTTCATTTCGAAAAATATCTTGTTCCCCACATCGGGGTAGGCTTCACTGAAATGATGTTTTTAAGAAAGGAAAGATGAATTTGGAAAACCTGAGAGAGGTTTGTGTCCAAAACATACCATGTAATCTAAACCTCCTTCACGTTTTACACAGGTGTCATGGTTTTGAAGAAATGTCAAACCTAAAATTGCCTCGGGAGAATTGATGCACCTCTGGAGCGACCTCGGGAAAATCAAATTTTCTCCTATATTGGTTGGCCAAATTACTTGTGTGATGATCCAAATGATAACTATAGACGAGTATATTTCCAATGAGCTATCATGAGCTCAATTTGAAGTTGAGGAAGGCATTCAAAAGTTGACTGTAATAGCACTCTGCCTTTAGGCAGCCTCATTTGGCACATTTCGACCAGTCTTGGGAGATTTGATTTTTGGCAGGGAAAATGAACTCCAAATTAACAAATTCTAGTTGGGTTGGAAATTAGACTCAAAGACCTTTCCAACGAGCTATCCTACGCTCAATTGGGACACTGGGAAGGCCTCCAAACATTACCTAGAAAAGAGCACGACGCACAGGAGGAGGATTCCTGACTTTTTGTAAGTGGGCCCACTCATATGCACTTCAGTTTTTCGGCATGGTCAGTTATCCAAGTGGCAAAGGAAGGCAAAGGGTCACCCAAGCCATTTGTCATGTTTGTGGCGCTGCACCTGTAGCTGATGTTTGGCTCTCCACCTTCATTTTGTGACCCTTGGGCGTTCTATCTCTTCATGACACATTCTATATATTGTATGCAAACCATTTGCAAAGCAATTGGTTGGTTGGCTTGTAACTTCTGGGGGACTGTGGGAAAGAAATTTGGTTTCTACACTGTATATTTTTACAGAGAATTAATGAAAGGCAGTGGCTCTGTTTCATGAGATTCATGTGGTTGTGAGTGTAGCAAATGTGTCTCTTATGTTTCATATGTATCTTGTTATGTTTCATAGTTCATTTCATATTC
>APFE030479718.1:180479-212915 GCA_000404065.3 Pinus taeda | reverse complement strand
ATATGTTTTCCCTCGACGTCTCGATGTGTATTTGAGAAGCACTTCTTTTGATTTTCGATTTCCTCTAGGAATTGGACACCACCCTCTTCCTTTCATTGTCTCCTTGATCTACGAGGGGAATGGACACCATCTTGTGCCGCTCACCAACCCAATCAAATTTATTGAATGCATGTTAGGTGATGGCTTCTCTTCAATCACATCTCTTACCAAAATATGCCAGACAATGTGATTGGTCTGCAATTGGTAGCTCAATGATTTAATTAGGCTAGGTTATGGCTTTCAACACACACAAGAAAGTAAGCTTCCCTTAGGCTATGTATCTATAAGGAAATCCTCCCTTTAGTTGGTATTAAATTAATTTTAAATGCTTAATCAAATTATCAGCCAGTTGTGGCTCTCCACATTGACGGTACAGTCATAATCTCATATTACACAGACATGACAAGGTGAAGAATGTTACACTTTTCTCTAATATGGAAATAATGCAAGTCTATAGAAGATGTACTCTCTATGGATTTACCTGAGACTTGTGACTGGTAAGGATGAGATGTAATCTTAACCCCATCTTTTTTTCTCTCTTACTTCCCACTCCCAATTGCTCTACTCAACTATGGAACGAATTACAATCACCTAGAGTGGAAACCCTACTCCTCCTAGTGACACAATTTTCAATGTTGTATTTTAAGCACAAGCATAAGATCTAAGTATGAAAAATACACTTAAATAACCCTCATTGGGAGGGAACAAATGAACGCTAGTTTGGGGTTCCCTAGTGCATGCACACTAAAAAACAAAAAACAAAAAACACTTTCCTAGATTAGCTAGTAGCTTGAAATTAGAGTTTGAGACCCTAAAATAGAGTGAGCCTAAATAGGGTTTTCTAAATGTCAGTGGAGTAAAAAATATGTTAGAACTAAATTGTATACTCCTCGTGCAACTCTGAACTCAAAAATAGCAAGAAACACTATAAGTAAGATTGAAATTCAAAGAATAAGGTTGTTAGTTGAGTAGACCCACACTGAGAAAAAATGAAAATACATGATAAAAGGTGTTTCCTTCATGCATTTTCAATTTTTCTCTATGTGTATCTACTCAAAAGGATACAAAGTGGGTATTTTTTGGATGTGGAATCTAATTCTACAGCCAATGAGTGCCTATGCTTGAAATTTGAATAAACTTATAAGCATGATAAACTGAAAATCCAATAAAAGAGTAGTTTTTGTTCTTTTTGTTTTATTTTTATTTTTTTCCATGTATATATTTTTAATTTATTATTTATTTTATTTAGGGGACCCATTTTAAACCTCAAAATTTCCCTAATGCAACTATATCCCTTAAAAAAGGTGGTGGATAAGTTATTGTAGTAGGACCAATGCAAGGTACCAAAGAAGATAAATAATGCATTGATGCAACCTTATTATTAGAGGAATCTAAGTCTAAAATCCATATATTAGATGATGAAGTAATAATGATCAAAACATGACCAATAACTTGAGTCTTTGGTTGTTTGTCTTCAATCTTTGTAGAAAATCCAAGCTCATGTAATCTACTAAAACAAGAGACAATAATCTACTTCTACTCTTTACAGCGGAAGCCCATAAAGATCAAGCAAAAAATAATTGACAAGAGGAAGAACATCAAGGACACATAACACAATAAATATTTGGGGAAAGCCACAACTCAAAACCCCACTATCTGTATTGTATTAATCCAGAAAATCAAGATGAAATTACAACTCTTGTTCTCTCTAGAACAATCCTAACACTCACCAAATTCAATCTCCAACTCATAAGAAAGCTCAAGGACAAATATTAACCTCTTCAAAAGCTCTCCAAGTCTCTATTCCAATGTGTCCTTGGTCAAAGAATTAGGATTAATACAATATTCTCTGCTCAATCTTGATCTTAACCTGCACAAGTATTTCCTATCCTCTGCATGATGACTTCCTTTGGCCAATACTTCGCCAAAATTTCAAGCCTCCAAGCTTCTAATTCTTTGCACCCTTGGTCAAATAATTTAGATGAATACAATATGCTCTACTCAACCTTTAGCTTAACCTACACAAGTATTACCTATCCTCCGCTTGATGACTTCCTTTGGCCAATACTTAGCCAAATTTCCAAGCCTCCAAGCTTCTAATTCTTTGCACAATTCCTAAGAGAATTGGCTCGTATTTAAAGGGAAAATCCTCATCCATAACTCCGCAATCCCTTCTAGGTTCAATTTATTGTATGCACTATCAGTGCAACTCATAAAAATCTAAAACAAATAGTACATTGTCCCTACACTCTAGTCTCAACTAGGTTTTTCTCAAAATTGACATGCATGAATTTCTGATGAGGGAATATTCAGTTAACTAGAGTAGCACTAGTTGAGTGCACTAATGCATCAACTGACTGTTAACTCACTATTAGTTCCTCAAATAGTTTGGAACTAATTTAACTGGACTTAACTCAATAAATCGAGTTAACTAATTTCAACTCATACTTAACTCATCCTGGACCCCTATAATATAGGGATAACATACACATAACTCCAAAAAGACTTCAAACTTGAAATTCCTAAATTAATTAAGCTTATTTAACTATTTACAAGTTGCTATGAGAAAAGAATTACAATTTAATTCAAGGACAAATTAAATTAGAATTTATGGATTCTATTTTTAACATTTCTTGTTGCTATTTTCAACAATTTTCTTATTTACATTGTCTGGGATGTAATAATCTAAATTATGCTACTAAAGTACTTTGGCCATGAGATCAATTTTCTTCACCATACAAAAACTCTCAAGATGAAATATTTTATTATAATAGCTACACTTTGTTCTCACATTCTTATATTTTCCTCCCTTGGGGTTCAAAGATTCAATGCTTTCTCCATCTATATGATCAAGATCCCTTTTGTTCTTCTTATTCAGGACTTACTTTAGAAAGTAATGAGCACATAAATTTCTCCTCTTTCCTATCTACGACACAAGATTTTACCTAGGTTATCGAAGTCTTGAACCTAGATAAGGATTCTTGTAGGGTATCGAAATGCTTGGGATTAGAGTGATCAACTTATTCTCCAACTAATGTTCTCTCAACTCTTCTTGTTTGCCAAAAAATTCCATCCAATTTTTCCACACATCATTAGGAGTTACACATGCTTTTACATGGATTAATAAATTATGGGAGATAGAAAAACATAATATCCTTATGTTTCATCCATTATGTTGAAGTAGTTTAATTTCTCAATGGCCAAAGTAGGATCAATTTCAATAGCCATTTTGATCCTATAGAGTTCCTTGATACACATCAACAATTGGACCTTTGGCTTCCAGTCAAAGTAATCGAAAGGAGTGAGGAACATGTTGAGATGGTCCATTTTCTTTAGGCTATTCTAACTTATAAAATCGACAATAAAATGTTAGTAATCTTCACAAAATCACTAATTTTGTGATACTATATTGGATTTTAAGCACAAAATCTAGATGTGAAAATATATACTTAAATTAACCCTCCATGACATGGAACCAATGCGCACTAGGTTGGGGTTCCTAAGTGCATGCATACTATAAAATAGAAAATCATGTTCCCTAATTAGCTAGTAGCTTGAAATTAGAGTTTAAGAGTCTAAAATAGGATTAACTAAATATAAATGGAGTAAAAATTATGTTAAAATTGAAGTGTAGACTCCCTCATGCAACTCCTAACTCATAAATAGCAAGAAACCTTCAAAAATAAGATTGTAAATCAAAGGATATGATAGGTCTGTGGATAAGATAGTCTCCCAAAATAAGAGAGGAAGTGGGAATTCATGAATGAGAAATTTAGAGAATTAGAAATTCATACTAATGGATAGGAAATAGTCACGTCATTTTCCAGTTATTTCTCAACTACTACCATGTGTCATCCTAGGTGGCACCCTCTTTTAAAAATAAACTTATTAAAAATAGAATATGGTCCCAAATGATAGGGAATGTATAATAGTGAAATAAAGTGATCATATGTGACCCTAATAAGTTATGGACGAGGGTCAAATGATGTCCTAAGTAAGGTCATGAGTGTGTATGTACCCCAACATTTAACATAGCCCAATAGCCATCTAGGGGTATGGTTTGAATTCCTCAACTATAAATTAGAGATAAGGTTCTTGTTCCACTCCATGACATTTGTTCATAGGGTTTATTTTTTATCTTTATAGAGTAACAATTGGTTAATATCTTTGATGTACAAACATAGCATTAGAGAAAGAGGCAAAGAATGTTCATCATTTCTAAGAGAAGTGATTGGATGCACACCTAGACACCAAACCAAGTTGGACACTCCTAGACTGTTGAGGTGGTAATTTTTTTAAAATTAGCTTATGAGGATGTATTGATGTCATTTTTTTTAAACTTATTTTACAATTAATTTCCACGTATAGACTACCCTGTCAAGGCCATTGACAAGGTAAGCTTTTTGAGAAAACTAATGTGATGACCACCTCTAAGATAATTGTGTTTATATATATATATATGATATATATATACTATATATATATATATATATATAATTCTGTATTTAAACTTATAGTTTGAATCATACATAATGTTTTGTGTGTCCCTTAATATAATTTCATTTAATTATGTATAGTATTTGTGAGATAGATTAAATGTGTTTTGGTATTAAATATGAAGGTAACAAAGTTACCAATTTAACGAGAATTGTGACCTCAAAATGAGAACTCTAGCTCTAAAAATCTATATTTTTGTGTAAAAGAACATGAAAATACACTCCAAATGTAAAAGTGATGATACACTATCACCCATTTTTTAGCATTAAAATTTCAACATTTTTCAACCATGGTATTAAAAACCAAATATCATGACTACGCAAAAACATGAAAAACCAACCTCATGCAAAAGTGGCAATGCAACATCACCCAATTTTTTAGAGCTAAATTCCAACATTTTTCAACCATTGCTTTAAATGCCAAATATCATGACTACAAAAACCTTAAAAATCAACACCTAGATTAGAGAGTGTTTCTATCAGGAGCATTTTTTTCAAGGTTAAAATTATAACTCATTTGAAATCTTACCCTAAATAGCTTTACTCCCTTTTCAATGGGTAATTAAAATCACAACATCTTTTACCTATAGTCCATATGATCATCACTAGTGTACATAAAATTATCACAAACATTTGTACGGTAACATAATGCATTCCTTTTAATTTTTTAATTAAAAAATGAAATTTTTAATTTAAAACAAAAAACAAAAAAACAAAAAAAAAAACAAAAAAACCAATTATTATTATTATTATTTTTTAATATATATAAACAAAAACAAAATTAAACCTACATATCGGAAAAAAATTAAAATTAAAGAAATTTAAAAAAAAATCATATATATATATATATAGAGAGAGAGAGATGAGAGAGAGAGAGAGAGAGAGAGAGAGAGAGAGGAGAGAGATTTTTGTATTGGCTCACAAAATCTTTTCAAATAAAATACATAAAGTCATCTAGCCATCATAAATGAGTTTTACTGGTAGGTGGTCTCAACCTGCCCATTAGGAAACTAGAGATTTTTTACAACCTACCTACAGAGTAACTTTTCCAAATTTCTGACATCTTTAACAACTTAAGCATAATAAGAGTATCAAAAGTCAAATCCCAAAACAACTACCTATAAGCTAACATAATAGAAATTAAGCATCTAATGAGGTGACTGGTGTCGAATCCTTGGCTTTTGATCTTGGAGGAGCAGGGATAATAGAAATACATGGAATGTGACACTCAATATGGTCCAGCCTAGCATCCATTCGTTCAAAACAAACTCGTTGGTTTCGCTGCACTTGTTTTACATCCTCCAAGTTGGCAAATATATTGTATCTTTTGTCTTGTTTTTCAGCTAGCACCTTGCCCAACAAGGTTTTCATTTACCAATATAAGGATAGGGCATTAAAATATTGTTTTCCCCTTCCCTTAGTATTAACAGGGTCAAAGATCCACTATCCAAATGCATCCAAAAGCTTAAAATTAGAGAAGGCCTGCATTTGTCTAGCATCCAAGGTTTTCATTTGTTGAATTTCATCACGAGTACCTAGGGGAACAACTGCTTAAAATGTAGCAGCAACCTCCTCGAATTGATGTTGGGCTTTATTACAACCCTAAGTCTCATGGCCTCCCCCTCCCTAAAGACTCCTCATACGTTGACACTACATACTTATAGATTGGTTTTCCCTCCTAACATAAGCACTTGACAAGAAAGTGGACAAGATATTAGAAGCCAAAAAACACACAAACAAACCTCTCTATGGAATCAGGTTGAGGAGACCAACAAGGGGCAAGACCTTGTTCTAGTAAAGGAGTACCTAACAATAGAAACTGCAACAAGACCACCACATATAGGCCCAAGAAACTCGCCATAGAAAACCACCCCAATGCCTATACAAAGTCCCAAACTTACAATACAACAAAACATTTGCAATCAAAGACAACACCTAATAACACCACCAGAAAACAAGCATAAGAGCAAAGCCCAGACCCAAAGCACAACACTAGAATCAGAATGATAAATTAAAGGGAGTTCAAAGTTACCTAGTAAGCGCTAACCTTCCTTCAATATATGTGACCAATTGAAGAAGCGACTTGCATATCCACCATCCTAACAATGTCGAGGCCACAAAGGTTGACATCCAAGGAATTTCCAAAATTTCTATTAGAATTTCTTCACCCCAATCCTCGCCAAAACCGCAACTGAATTTTGACTTCCCATCCCCTTCTTTGCATTAGTCTGATAGTAGAATAACCCCTAGGCACTGCATGACCGAAACACTAGATGAAGTTCTGATAAAAAATAGACCAATTATTACCAGGCCCCCCAAAATTTGTCTATGCATTTGACCAGTCTGTCATTCTCAAAGCCTCTTGATTTTTCCTAACAAAGCCCCAACCCCCTTCATCTCGACTCCCATCCTTCTCTCCATGTTTGCCTTCAATAAGTGAGGGAGTAGTATAAGGCTGTAGGAGGTGGTGTAATCAACCTTTCTTTGGGGTGGTGGGCATAGTCACCAACTCCCCCATTAACCTCGAATAACACCCCCATTAGAAAAAAATAATATTTATTTTTTTAACTTAAATAAAAAATTATTTATTATTTTTTTTAGAAAAAAAAGAAAGAAAAAAGTCCATGGGGTCTTGGATAGACAGTGATTGGGTGCTCTGTTAAGGCACTCCTTGATGTGAAGTCACCGGTTCATTTTCCTGCCTCGATCAGGGTGATATATTGGATATGATGAAGATGTAGTCTTGCCAAGCTTAAAAAATAAATAAATTAAAAACTAAAAAAAACAACAACAACAACAAAAACAAAACAAAAAACAACAACAACAACAACAAAAACAAAACAAAAAACAACAACAACAACAAAAAACAAAAACAAAAAACAACAAAAACAAAAACAAAAAAACAAAACAAAACAAAACAAAAAACAAACAACAAAACAAAAAAAAAAAAAACAAAAAACTAAAAAAAAAAAAAATACATAGAGTTTTCATAAGGTGGGGGTCGGGGGCAAACATCACCCCCCTGGTTATTTTTATTTTTATAAAATTAGTAGTTCTTGTTCTATATATATATATATATATATATATATATATATTATTTTTTTAATTTTGTTTTCTTTTAAAAAGTTTGAAATATTTTGTTTTTCAGTAAAAAGATTAAAAATTTTGCGTTATGCTATCATTTTTTTAAAACGAGTGTTTTTTTTTAGTGATGATTTTATAGACCGTGGTTTAAAAAATATTGCAATTTTAATGCTCCATTGAAAAGGGAGTCATGTTAACTTAGGTTAATATTTCTAGTGAGCCATAGTTTTAACCTTAAAAAAACAATTGCTCTTGGTAGAACCACCCTTTTATTTAGGTGTTGATTTTTGAAGTTTTTTGTAGTCATGATATTTTGACTTTGATGCCATGGTTGAAAAAAATTGAAATTTTAGCCTTAAAAAAAGAGTGATGTTGCATCACCACATTTGTATCTAAGGGTGTTCTTCATATATTTTATATTCATGATATTTAGTTTTTATTTCCATGGTTGAATAATATTGAAATTTTAACCCTAAAAAATGGTGATGCTACATCACCACTTTTCAAAAAAAGCATAAAAATCAGCGCTAAATGCAACCTTTAAAAAATAAGAACCCGATAAAGTAATTGTTAAATTTATAACTTTATTAAATGATTTCTAAAGAACCACTTCAATTGTTACTATATAGCAAGACCACCTCCCAATCTAAGACTCAAATAAAAATGATTGTGGTTATAGAACATTGTATATCTTGGCCAAATATTGTCAATTCAAGCATGTGTGCGTATCTATATACACACTAATCTATCTTTCACCTCCCATGCTAGTTAAATTATTTTGTGTGCATAGTTAAATGGATTCTTCCCAGCAAGAACTGGGATGAGACTCTCAATGGGTTCCAAACATACTCGATTGTCACCAAACAATTGGAAGATGATGTGTTTGGAAATGGTTGATTTCTTGGTTTTTTTTTAATATTCTTTAACTGTAATGCTAAAGCAATATGGTTTCAAATTTTTAAAGTTTGCTCACTATTAGATGAAAATAGAGGTAGCCTTTTATGACCCTATTTTCTAAGATAAGGATGCTCTTACACGATAACATTAATAGAACATTAGAAACAACTATTCATAGTACAATGTTTCTTCATGATAATTATTACTAACATTATGACGTAGAAACTTAAAAATGACAACCCATCTTTGATAAGACATAGGGCATGGATAAAATCCACGTGTTTCAAAGTGGCCCTATATTTGACATGATCCCTTCCATGGACACATTTGACGTTAGTTCATCAATGACCCCTCGTCACCTTGGTGATAAGCCATGAATGAAATGGATAACAAGATCTTCCATGAAGAAGAGTGTTTAGGACCATATGCCATCCCATAAAAAAATGTACATGCACTAAGTTAGAACCTACAAATAAAGGAAAATGTCAACTGCTATACTTTGTGAAAATTATTACATTTAATAAGAAGAGTTGAGCTTGCATTATCGAGAAGAGTGGAAAAAAATGGAACAAACCAATTATGAAGTCTATAGAATAGGATAGTGCATGTTTCTATAAACTATTTCAATTGCACATTGTTACATACCCAATTCCATAATTAAGTTGTAATTAATGTTATTACACGAAAGCTATAAGCAATTATAATTTTATTTTGGAACAAAATTAACAATGTCCATGTAGAAATTCCTTGTAGATTCAAACTGCTAATTGTAATATGCTAAAACAATAAATTTGAATCTACTTTACTCATGAACGGAAACAATTAAACGATTGTGAAATCACGAAGCATACAAGAAAAATAATTCAATCAGCACATCACACAATGATTTTATGGGGAAATCCATAGCTAAAAACCCTTGCTATCTTGATATTGCATTAGTCAAAAAATATGAGAAGATTACAATGCTTTGCTCAAGCCTGAGCAACCTTTGCACTATCTCTATTTGTCTCATTAATTCCTAGACAAGCCCAGGCCAACGCTTAACCAATTTTCTGCTTTCCCAAGTTCCTATTTCCTTGTATTGTTTCCTTGGGAATTAGTCCTCTATTAACCATGGAAATTCCTCAATTGGAAATGTGAATTCCTCATAGGCCTTACTCTGATTGCATGTACCACCTGTACAATTCAGATGATTATACAACTAATAATACATTGTCCTTGAACCCCAGTCTCAAGTGGGTAACTCTCAGGTCTAACATGCATGAGTTATTTATGAGTGAATAATCAGTTTATTGGTTGATCATTGCAAGCAACACCACACTACTAGACCTCCCACTAGTTCCTCCAACAGTTGGAACTAGTTTAACTGACTTTAACTCAATTAAACTGAATTTATTAATTACAACTCAAAATAAACTCAACCAGGGCTCCTATAAAGTAGGAGACACTCTACATGACTCAAGTTAGCCCCTCAACTCGAATTAACTAAGCCAACTAAGTCAAATTAACTTAGTTAACTAATACAAGTTGTCATGAGATGTGGAATTACAATTTTATTCCCAATTTAATTCAAATACAAAATTAAATTAGGATTTTCTTATTGCATTTTCAACCTACCATAAACAAAATAATTCAATGTCCATTCATCTCATACAATAAAAGGTCAAATAATTCATGGAATATAATAATTGGTATATAGAATTTACAATAGCATTCATAACCACCATTTATCCATAAAAAGTAATTACATTTAATATACGATTACAGCCTCTTTTGAGAGACCCATAAGGCCACCTACAATAGACTCACTTGCAACCTAAAATTAAGCTAGAGGAATTATTACCTTTGCATTATATCTTGATGCAACAACATTTAAACATTACATATAAATGTCTTCCAAACAATCCAACATGCTCTCTCGAAAACAACATTGAGGTTTAGACTTCAATTATGTCCAATAAAGCACATCTTCATCACAACAATACTATCCACAAGTCTTAATATTAAAAAAATAAACAAAAAATCCAAATTACTTATTTGTGATTAGTTGAACTCGAGGGAATAGCTCCATGGGAGGGTTTTTTCTCCCAACCATAAACATTATCTTGAGTAGGTGCCATCCCCATATTAGGTAATGAAACAAGAAGGGTCAATTTGTTGGTTATGGATTTGATTTTTGTTGAAGTTTCTAAGTCTAACAATCAGAAACCCTCCATGTACTTACTGGTTTATGTCTTACTACTTGTTCTGATTAATTAACAAATTATTTACCATGTAAACACTGAAAATAAACACAAGTACATGCTCAACATATTACAGAGCATCAACTGAAGGAAATAGAAACAAGCACACAAGTGACATCGTTGTTTTTGGACTAATGTCCCTAGAAAAACCCAATGCAGGAAAACCGGTACAGCTATCTGAAGGTTTGATTTATTAAGCAGTTTCAGAATACAATCTGGGTGCCAAATTTGGCTCACCCAGCAGAGTAAAATCTCAGCAGTAGTACCTCTCTACATGGAAGTAGATTTTCTGGCTAAAACCCCGGATAAACACTCCGGTAGCTCCACAACTCCAATCTGCCCCATGAAACCCCTGCGTCAGCCTCTAGGGATTGCGTCAACCTCTTTTTCCCTCTGCGTCATCTTTCTCGGCAGTTCCCGATAGTTTTGGTTGTTCCCGACAGTTCCAGCTTCTGCCCTCTGCGTCAGCTTTCCCAACATTTTCAGCAGTTCTTGGCAGTTCCGGTTGTTCCCAACAGTTCGAGCTTCTACCCTATGCATCAACTTTCCTAGCAGTTCTAGAAGTTCCCGACAGTTCTAGTTATTCCCGGTAGTTCCAGCTTCTGCCCTCTGCGTCATATTTCCTAGTTGTTCCGTCAATTCCCTGCAATTTTGACTGTTGCGCTAATCCTCCTAGTGCTATCTCTACCTCTATACTTCTGTATTCACTGCCCCTCAGCTACAACTTTGATCACTCTCTCAACTTTCTCTACAAACCCAACCCCAGATAGTCGAAATCTTGATCTCTTGGTGTGTTCTCCAAGTGGCCCTCAAGCCTCCTCTTATACTTTTCTCACTGACAGATCAATGACCAAGATTAAGTCCCTAATCAATTGCTAAGATTACATCTGGCTTGATCCATGACTTTTGGACCATTCTAACTCAGTTTTATATTAATTCACATTAATATTTTAACTTCCCTAAGTTTAGGCTTAGGGACTCCATTAAAAATATTAAATATTTTAATCTCTCTCAAATTGTTTAGAATCTTCCCAAACCTTTTATGGGTATTGAAGATCTCATCTGCCTTAGCCCCTCCACCAAAATTTTTGGCTAGAGCACATCCAATGCTACCCCAAATCAACGATTTTCTCACTTGGTCCATATAAATATTTCAACCCATTAATTAACACCTTAACTCTCTTTTATCACAACCATCCCACTCACCAATCCCTCTTCCTACTTAGCCTTGCATAGCACAAGGAATGAGATCCCCTTAACTACTAAATAGTCTCTAAAGCATCCCACTTCCCTCTTGTCCTTCATATAAGGTAGCCATGAAATCTCTATTGTTACGAACCAAGGAAAAACTTAGTTGTGAATTAAGTCCTTCCAACCTCAATAATTACCGATGACCACATTCATGGCGTCCACATGGTTTCATGGTGACAATTATGGAAACACTATTGTAGCATACTTAGCACCATAGTTCTAATATACCTAACGTCAACTTCCCAACCTACATGAATTGTAGAATTAACCAATCATTTTCCCAAAGTTAGTGTCAATATTCCCATAAGGCTTGCATGCACATAAGACTTGCATGGAGACCACACGCCCATCCATGTAGCTTAGGACATAAAACATAAGGAAAATAATACAAAAGATACAAAGGCTTGGGAACCAGGTACTCAGAAACCTCAAAAAAATATTATTTTACTGATTTCTCTACTTCCCCATCATAAGTACATTGCTCCCATGGTTCTCCTAGGGGTGCACTTTTTATTAGCTTATATTATTATTACTATTATTCTAATATATTCAAATATTAACTCACTACTACATACACATTATATTCATATTATCATAGGGGACATTACATTCCTCCTCCCTTAGAAATAACAACATCCTCACGTTTCTTTGTTCCATAAAATAGACAATGTCTTCATTCTTTAGTTGCATCTATAATAATCATAAAAAAAACATGTATGTTGTAGCCATTGTTATGCAACAATTATCCTATGCATAAGAATTTTCAATTCCATAACGTAAGCATGTATATTCATAACACAAAAATAACTATGCAATTGTAATACAAACTTAACCATATGGATATTTTTTTTCTTTAGACTACAAACTTAACCATATGGATATTTTTTCTTTAGAAGGCTAACATTGAAAGAGTTTCTTTGGCCAAAATGTTTAATATCATATGCAACATTATCATGAACATCTTTCATGCTCTCAACTATATATAACTATCTCTAGAAGCCACGGGGACTTGAGACATCCTTGGTTGACTTGAGTTGGATACCTTGGAAGGGTAGTGGCACAACCAAATGGACTGTGGGTGCAGAGAAATGGGTGCATTACCTTGGGTTGTGTGGGATGATGGGAGATGTAAGACTATTGGTTGAAAGTTGTTGGAGTTAGTACCTTTTCCTTGCTCATATTTGTTACTAGTTATGTACCTAGCTTTAGATAAGCCATTGATTGCAGAATCATGGCCCTAGTTTGGGACTAATATGTTGTTGGGAGAGATGGAAAAACACAATCTATGTTTGGGTGGAAATGTCCTGCAATCAAATAAACATTATGTATAATTTGTTGTATAACTTTTGTTTATGGTTTATAACTTTTTATGCATGCTAGTATGCTATTTTGGTCATGTTATATAGGGTTATGCTATCATGGTATCATTATAAGTGAGTGGCAACACCTCAATAGAATAGTTGGGGTGTTATGGTATCAGATCCCAAATCATCACAAGATTGGGCTTACATGGACAAAATATGAAGCACAAGGGTGAAATAATTAATAGGTTTGCAAACTGTTCAACAATCACATGATATGCTCAAAGTAGGAAATCCAAAACCTTATATTCAAATGTTGGACCTACATGGGGCCAAAGACAATGTAGAAGTGAAATTGTTAACAAGCCTGCAAATTGTTTGGCAAAAACTCCTTATATTGGATGTTAAATGGGGATTTATTATAGATCCATGTGAAATGTTTGAGAAAATGCCCACAAGAAAAGAAAAAAGGTTTCATGGTCTACCATATTAGGGTATGTGTATCATGGGTTTGCAAATGAGGCCTTGGCACTCTTTTATAGAATGAGAGTTGTAGGAATGAAACCAAATCACTTTACATTTATTAGTGTTCTTCAAGCCTGCATTTTCCTTAGAGCTTTGAATTTGGGAATTCAGGTCCATATTGTGGGCTTTTAAAAAGGAATTTGTAGGTAATGTGTATTTGGATATGCCAATTGCAGAAGTATAGAGGATGCACAAAAGGTGTTTTACAAACTGTTAGAACGAAATGTTGTTTCGTGGATTTCTATCATAGCAAGGTATTCCGAGCAAAGTTATGCTCACGAGTCCCTAGATCATGGTGATTGGTGGGTATGAAACCCAATTATTTTAGGTTTTCTAGTGTTGTCAGAGCATGCAATTGTCTGGGAGGTATAAAACAGGGAGAAGTGGTGCATGCTTACACCATTAAAATGTAGAAATTCTCACTGTAGATCACCTGATAATGAAATATACTAAAGAAAAATACTAGATCTACTTCTATAATCAAACTTTGCGGAAGCTTAATCAATTTGAGCTAGATCAATCAAAACACATGTAACAGAGAAGAAGAAATCATACACATGAAACACAGAAGAATACTCTGGGAAAAGCCTCAGCTAGAAACCCCGATTTCTGTATTATCATACAAGTGCAAATATTTCTGGTTTACACAAAGATTTAGCTTACAAGCTATCTAGCTCTCAGTACAATCCCTTTGTTGCTCATAGACAATCAAAGGCTTCTCACAAACCTTCTCCTCTGCCCTCCAAGCCTCCTATTTCCTTGTGCAGTTTCTCCTCGGTGCTAGAGCTGCCACCTATGTGTAATAATCCCTCACACACTACTCTGACCTCTGAAATAACTGCACAAACCTAAAGGAGATAATTCCTTCTGCATGGATGAGTTTCCTATATAGGAAAATTCCTCCAACTAGTAGTACACTTTCCCTTCCACTGATCTCTACTGCTTCTCTAACTGAACTGACATGCATGAGTTATTTATGAGAGAATATTCAGTTATCTGGAGAGCAATAGTTACATGCATGCAAGCATTAACTAACTAAACTCACAATTAATTACACAAACTGTTGGAACTAATCTAATTGGACTTAACTCAGTTAATTGAGCTAACTAATTACAACTCAATATTACAACTCATTCTTATCTCTTTAACTGATGGGTAAATTCATCAACCAATGGAGAAACGATTGCATGTCCTCACATAGACTTCATGTTTGATTTTCTCCAACTAATTAAATCAAGATGAATTAATTAATTATTTAACAAACAGCTGCTAAGATCAAATTCGAATTTTAATTCTCAATTTTAGTTCAGGGACTAACTAAAATTGGAATCTATCTCGAAATACTATTTATAGCAATGTTATTTTTAGCACTTCCATTTTTCATTCCTTGTTGTTATTTCCAACACTGGTACCTGAACTGCTATTTATAGCAATGCTATTTTTAGCATTTCTATTTTTATCATTTCTTGTTGCAATTTTCAACATGAAATTGGGGTGGATTCAAATGCTTTTATTGGAAACACCCTTGTTTATTTGTATGTCAAATGTGGAAGTTTGGTTTATGTTCATCTACTATTCAATAAGATTCTTGAAAGGGGTTTTGAGGAATGCCATGATTTCGGGATGATTCATGATCTTATTGTTCAAAGAGGAGTTGTTGCATCATTTGCACATTGTCAAGGGGTACTATTATTTAAGGGTATATTAGGGCCACAATATGTGCAAGACCTGTTACAAATGAGGTACAAGAAGGGACAATTTATTCCAGTGGAGTATCTAAAGAAAGAACTACTCTCAGTTCCAATGGACAACATATATAACTATCAGTGTGCTTGGAGTGCTATTGTGGAAGGAAGTTCTATCATCTTAGGGGTTGGATTCAACCATGCAAGGGACCTGCTTGGAGAGGAAGAATTCAGGGATGTATTTCAAAGGCCATATCTCAATCTCTACATGCTTGTCGTTGAGTTAGATGTGCAATCAGCTAACGACATCCCTAATTCTCAAAGTGCTCAGAATAATGATGATGATGATGAAAATGAAGATTGGTTTATGTCTCCTACCATTACTAGGGTAGAAAAGGGAGTTGAGAGGGTATCAGAGAGGCTTAAGATCATTGCGAGGGACCTCCATGACATCAAGCAATAAATTCAAGGACTGAGGTATTATGAACACAATATTATGATGCGACTAAACAAAAAGTTGAACAATTTGATTAATTTCTTAGTTCAACTGAAAGAGAGAGAAGTTCAACATGTTATATTTTGTCTGAGCAGACAACAACATTGCAAGAAGGTTGGTGACAAACATTGTTTCTAACATGATTGCACTACAATTACTTTTGTTATGTGAATACACACGCTAATTACATGTTGTTAATGGCCAACCTAGGTGCAATCTACTGAAAGTCGACAACATTACAGTGTAGAGCATCCTTCCATATTTTAACGGATCCATGAAAATGGTGACCTTTTCCCATGTTGCAGCAAGGATGGGTGAAATGATCCCCAATCATCTTGCACTAGTTAAGATCTATTTTAGCTAACTTATCCTATTGTCTTTTTAGAACAATCTCAAAAAGTGCTATTCTGAGGGATCATGCACTCTGAGTAAAGAAAACCATGTTAGATGTGAGAGAAAGTCCTTCAAGCTTAACCTGTGAAATGTATTCTTGAATCAAAACATTGATCTTTTCATTGGGCTCTTCCAAACTCTCCCTAACTAGTGTTGGTACTTGATCTAAGAGCTTTGCAAGTTTCGTTTAAAGAAAAAAAGGGGCATAACTCAATGTCACCCATTGTCCACTTGAGATGTTCATTATAAGTAGCTTTTGTACCATTAGTAATAGTAATAACTAGCTATGCATTATAGATTAGTAACTTGAAAATATCCACTCTTTTGACCCTTGTTGGTGCAAAATGAATCCTCTTGTGGCACTGATTACAACATACTAGTTATACCACTGAAACAACTATTGGGATGTATCTCAGCTAGCGGCGCTTGACACTATGGATGGAGGCAGTACCCTCGAATATTTTGGGCATGAAGTAATAACAACTAATTTATATGTCAATGGTTCTTAGTTTGAGTGGTTTAGATAATGGTTTGCCATCCCATCCACCCAGGTTCAAGTCTCCGACAACATGGCCCGTTATAGTAAGGGGGAAAGGATAGGCATTATGTTGGAGTCAGGGATCCCGACTCTAGTGTCTCGTGGTCTCTAGACATCTCGGTCCCAGGATAAACTATGAATTTTTTATCCCACTCTAGTGTCTCGTGGTCTCTGGACATCTCGGTCCCAGGCTAAACTATGAGTTTCTGATATATGTCGCTTGCGAGTTGTTGGATATATCTAAGGAAGTTGCTAGTTTCCCATCTAAAAAACAACTAATTTAGATTATATTGTTTTATTATAGGGTTATCAATATCCCCCAAAACTAGATGACAATTCTAATATTGCATGAAGCAAGGATAATTTCTTTTGGAAGAGAAGCATCATTTTCCAAAAAATATTTCTAAAGGGAGGCGTCTCATATATATATATATATATATTATATATATATTATAATATAATAATATGCAAAAATAGAAAATTAGTTTCAAAAGATATGAAAACATGCATATTTGTACATAAATCAAGATAGATATGGCATCCATAGTACATCAATGATTAATTATTTGAGTATCAACCTTATAGATTCTAGAAATTGCAAACAAACATCAATTTTTTAAGCATATCTTAGATAGTAGAAGGTAGAAAATATCAAAATTTTAAGCATATAATAGAAGGTAGACCATTAGAAGTTAAACATTTAAACAACTTGTCTAATAAGTTAGCAATTGTCAACATGATAAATAGTAATGTTTACAAAATAGGCCACCTACTCACCACCATCTACACACTGAAGTAGGAACACTAAAAAGTTCAAATTAACAACACTAATGTCTAAGACTCTAATCTATAATTTATAAACTATGACAAAAAAGGTAGTGAATTTTGAATCTATCTACTAATCTCCCCTTCTTACACCACTATGATGGCAGTGAAGTAGATGGTGGTCGTGGAAGTGAAGGTGAAGCCCCTATTGTTGTTGTTGAAGACTTAAACATGGGGACCATGGCACAAGGTGGCATCTCAACACAATCATCATCATCCTAGATAAGGGAATTCCCCAATTTCTCTAAATACAACGCTTCATCCTCCAAATTGTCCTCTAGATTTTTGTCCTAAACTTTCAAGCCTTTATTTGTCTTTTCCTCCTCACAATAATGGGACAACAATTGCAAGTTGTAATGAGTATACACCAAGCTCTCTACCCAATTTACATTTAACTTGTTTCTTTTGACACTGTGGATGAAACTATGGGGGCTCCAACATCTATTTTCATAAGAAATGTTCACCACCTGCGAGAGCACCATATTGCCAAACATTGTAGATGTGGAGTAGCACCACCATGCATGTTCCACCACTCCAAAGAATACAAATTCCCTCAATCTATAACTATGTGATTGTTCCCAAAGGCACCAATGCCAAGGATGTAGTGGCTAAATTATTTCCATATGGTGTCACACTCCTCCTAATCAGGGACTAATTTATATAATGCTTTCATATAACCAGCCAAAACCTCTAGGTCTTGGAGTGGTTTTCTCTTAGTCCCCCCACTAGGTTTTGGTTTTGAAATCCATGATACATGATAGTATATAGGTGTAAGAACATATGATAAGGCATGCAATGGAATACATAGCATTTCCCATCAATTTTTCACCTCTGCAAATATAATTACAGAAGTTGATATATCTAGACTCAACAATGCCTTTAATCTACTCCAACATGCTATCCATCTACTCATACACCTCCCCAGTTATTGGTTGATCTGAATCAACAAACTTGATCATGTAATAAATTGGCTCAGTGAACTACAAATTGTATTTAACATGTGACTAAAAATAATTATCAAAAACAATGTCCTTCACTACCTTAGCACCATCTCTATCAGTGCTCATCTCATCCCATGAATCACACGCCACCATGGCACTTAAAGCTTGCCTCACCTTCAATAGGTGTCTAAAGGTGAGGTAATAGCTTGCAAATCTAGTTTTTGAAAGCTTGAGCAACTACAACTTAGAGTGTCATAAAAGAGGTTAACCATTTTATGCCATGTGGCATATTTAATGAGCCTCTTCCCTCTTTTGTACCACTGATTAATCCATCCACTTTATTATCATGCATCAAAAGGTTCAATGTTTGCACCAACACCCAGACCAAAAGATGTGTGGATGAGTTTGCTTAATGATTTTGCTCCATTACAATTTTCTACATTATTAATGATCACTTGAACCACATTATTAGGACCAACATCATTAATTATTTTCAATAGGAGATCTATAATGTTTGAGGAGATGCACTAATGGAGGAAAAGTCATGACTTGCAAGAAACATTGCAGTGCTAGTATAAACACCCAAAACATTTATCAAATGATGGATTTCTAACATATGCCCAACCATCTAATATAATGGATACCTTGCAATCCTCCCACTCAAATGTAAACGATGTTAAATATTTATGAATCTTTTCTTTTTCTTTGTTTAATATCAAAGTTTTAGCTTTCTCATAGTTGGGGATCTTGCATCCATGGCCTCGACCAAATCATGCCAATAGGGAGAGAAAAGCACATTGAATAGTATAGGAAAGCATCAAGAAACTGGGCCATTTTTGCATCCAAATCATCCCGCCCAACCTCAAGTTTTGTCACAAATTTCCACAAGGGTGTCAATGAAGATTTTCTTTGTATTTCATTACGCTCTTCATCCCCTTCCCCTTCAAACCCTTCCACCTCATCATACAATGGGTCACTATGAGTGTGAACACTATCCTCTTTTCCCATTTCTTCCCTTCGATGCATACCCTCCACCGATGCCATGAAAATCCAAAGAACACCATTTTTCTCAATGATTATGGAAAATCCACAATAAAATGAGGAAGAAGAAGGAATGGGAAAGATTAGGAGAGGAGGAGCAAAAACACAAAAAAGAAGAAAATAAAATGAGGGAATTAGGGTTTGCACTTACCTATTTAGCTCTTGAGATGATGGGGTAGATGGAAACACTTCCTTACTCCTACGAGCTCTTCCAAGCACCTCCTCCTTCATTCCTCCAAGTTATTGTTTTATCTCTCCTCCAACCTCTCACAATTCTGATCTCAAAAAGCTTGCAATCTCCTTTCTTCTCTAAGGACTCTTCTCCTCTCTTCTCCAAGCTCAAGCCAAAGATGTTTGAATTAGTAAAAGAGATTGGGAAGAGGTATTTTAACATCATTCTCCCTTTCCCTAAATGCACCCTTAACTCGCCCTAGGCTCCACCTAAACCATAATTGACGAAAATAAATAATAAAAAGGGCCCCCAACAAAACCATACGTGTTCCTCTGGAACCGCATAGGAAATGTGCTAGAACCATGAAAAAATGATTCATGGAACTACAGTTCAACCCGTGGAACCATGCGTAAAACCATTAAGGTTCCAAATAATCCAAGAAGCACAAAAATTTATGTGAAGTGTGGTTCCAAATTTATGAATCACAGTTCCACACATGGTTCATGCACACTAGATCTACACAGTTTGCATTTCTAGCCTCTAAGCCATTGCGGGAGGGGCATTTCTTGCAACACTGGACAATCCTAAAGATGTTAGGATCAAGAATATCAAGATATGGAAGAATTGAGTGCAAATATCAATTACAATCAAGGTCAACAACGTTTGTCCACTAAGAAATCCTTTTTTTAACAAAATCATGATGTCCATGTATAAATGATAAAATGACATGCATAGCTTGAATCCTTATAGTATTGATGTTTTTATGATTTTGGTTCCAAGAGAAGGACAACGTTGGTGGATATTGTTGGTTATGTCACATGTATAGTCCATAATTATTTGAATTGGACATAAAATATCATGTGATTTTGAAGACGATGTCTTGGAGTTTTCCTTCTCAGTTATCAGAGAATATAACCCTATAGATTTAAAAATCATTGGATGAGGTTAAGAGACAAGATATATTAATCAAATTTGGTTGAAGATTGTGCCACAAGAGATAAATTGTTTGCACAATAGAATAAGAAAAATAAAATGGATCAATCCAAAAGAAAGCAGTTACAGTGAAAAGAGCTTCTTCTATTGTGGATGGCATGGAAATATCCACTACTCTAGTTGGTGAATTGAATGAAACATCAAAGATGACACAGTCATCAACATTTTCTCTAGGTCAAAAAATAGGAGGCACAAGAGGCATGTTTTTGGAAGTTCAAACTTATGTGATATAACTAACTAGGAAATTGTTCTAGATATTTCTGAAACTCAACTTTAGGTGATAGAAACATAGTTTTAAGTTGAATCTGCAAGTGTGTTTGATGATATGACATTGTGAGATTCTAATGTTCCTAGATTGTCTCATATTAGGATAAGTGGTAGGGGAAGTACAAAATTTTCCATAGTTGTATTGAAAAGGTTAAAGAAAGTACAATATGTATATTTTCTTAAGACAAGTTGTAACACTCCCTCCCACCCCCCTTGTACTTTCTCGAGTCGTGGAAGGTGTTTTTCCCCCCAAGGAAAAATCATAACTTTCATTATACAAATATTGAAAATTACATGTTGTAGATTCTTTGAAAGCATATCCAAATATGGTGATCTGAGTTGACCACTCTGACAAAGAACATATACACATAATGTATATCATGGATAAATAACATGACTAGAAGTATATCTCAAAATCATTTAGAAATTACATCCTATGATATGCCTATCATCCAATAAGGTCATGGAAGGTGTTACATGTTGACTTAAACCTAATCTCCAAGGTCTTCTATGAAAACAAGGTTACAAAAATCCTCTTTTTCCAACTTCATAAAAAACCAAAACAAATACCACCGTCACAATCAGCTTGTCACAAATACCACCGTCATAATTTGTTGAGAAGCCAGAGCATTTATTTTGAAGCTTCACAGAAAAAGGGCCAAATACATCAAGCAAGCTAGGAGCATTTATTTTGAAGCTTCACAGAAAAAGGGCCGAATACATCAAGCACATGAAGAAGCAATATGTCGCATAGGCTATCTTTAGCCTCGTGGACGTTAAAAATAATTTCTTCCTTTCTTTCTTTCTTTCTTTCTATATATAGAGTCAAAAAATCAGTTTAAATAACACAAATCAAGATTTCACCTCAAATTTTTCCACGGATTCGGGAACTTGAAAGTCCAAAAAGTTGCACTAAAGGCAACTCCCATTCTCCTGAGTTGTACTTGTTGGAATCTTCTCTGGTGGATTTCTCTAAAATCCCGCAGTAATTTATTGAAATCACAAGTTTTATGGGCAACCCCTTCACAATAGAAGTTCCCTAGTGGTTTTTTCAGGGCACTGAATATATATATATAGTCAAAAACCAGTTTAAATAATACAAATCAAGATTTTACTTCAAAATTTTCCACCTGATTCCAGCACGGGAAAGTCCAAAAAGTTGCACTAAAGACAACTCTCTTTCTCCCCCATTTGTCGGATGCTTCTTTCTTAGCCTAAAAAGGATTGAAACCCTGCTCTCTCTAGAGTCTTATGCAACTTAGCCTCTTCTCTCTCTTGTCATCAAAAAGTTTTAGGCAGCGTATGCTCCGATACCATGATAAAGAAATGAAAAACTGTGGAGCATATTACTCTTCTCAATATAATGAATCAGTAAATAAGATTACATTAGAAACATCAACAATAAATACTAGGCTAACTAAAACTAAATTAAAACATTTAGATAAATGATTTTAACACCTAGTAAGCGGTTGGAATTAAATTCTCCAACACCATCCATATCTGAATAATTTCCATATCTCCAAACTAAACAAACTATGGGTCAATTCCGAAGTCTTTTCAAATAATTTCCATCCCTGCACAGTGGAATACAGTAGAGAAGACTCTTTGCCAATTTTAAATCATTGGAAAAAGCGATACAGAGCGAAAACGGGTGGACTTTCTAAATGCCCAAATGGAATCGATATTTCACATCAATGTCTCCGGGCAGTTTCCATGCCTTACAGACTACTGCAGTTCTGAACTCTTTTTGAGTAATTTCCATGCCTTTACAGCAGACAAGACGGTTGGCCGACTTTGACTTGTCCTCGAGAGTTGTTGTTCTGCACAATTTCAGATTCCAGCAACCTCCCTTGACCTCCAGAATTATGCATTTGTGCCTCCCAGTCTGACTTGAACTGCGCACTTCGCACCTTACACCCTCAAGCTTTTCCCTTTCCTACTAGAATTTTGTAATGCACAGAGAGCCCAACCTCCATTAGCCTCCAAAACTACACAGATGCTTCCTCCAGTGCCCTTCCCTTCTCTGCTGGCCAATGCCTCTTGCTTCCTGAAACTACGCAGTTTTTCCTCCCAAAGCCCTGTTATCACCCCAAGAAACTCTCCTAGGTTGTATCTCGGAGATGCTCGGTAACATTACAAAACTCAACTTAATGTTGGAAATGGATGAATGGAAGGAATGATGCTTGTTCAAGCCAGATAACCACTTCTACTATGCTTAACTCCAGACATGGGTGAACACCCCCAGACCATAAGGCTTTAGACCACCAACCACTCACAGTTTAAGGGTTAAGTGAATATGGAGAATATTGACTACACCAGTAGATGCACAAGACCATGTGATGGTCGGCTGCAACTAGTAAAGAGGTCTGCAAATCTATTTCCTAATGCATAGACAGGATGACAGCTCTCTAGCACTAAGTAAATAGAAACCTGCATAACACTTTCAATGGTACATACAAGATTCAACACAGAGGTGGGATGACAGCCCCTCAAATGATAAACATCAAAAGCACATGAAAAATGCATAACAGGCACAGCCTAGAATGGAGAAGAAGTGGAAAGTGAGCAATTAACAACAGAAGAAGCTTGTATTAGCTGAAAATGAAGACCAAATGATGCAAGTATCTAAGTAGTTACAGTCTCCAGAAGTTGAACCTTACATCAAAACAACAACCATCAACCATCATCCCAGATTACATCTGTGTTCTGGGTATATATGGGGTTTGTTTACAAAATGTTCTACTATCCTATACAAGGAGGGGTCATAATGGACCACCAACCACATTAACTATCTAAAACGGGCCTCTGCTACGATCTGCTGCTTCAATGAATGAATTTGACATTCTATGGTACTCTATTGTACTCCTCGAGCAGGTGAAGTGTCGTAAAGGATGAAATTCCTTGACTGCTAAATGTAAGTTTCTTCTTTGGCATCATCCTTCTTTTTCTCCGGTACACAATGCGTTGAATGCAGTAGTTGAAGTAGTAATGCACCAGACACTGATAGATGGCCGCTTCTGTCCTTCGGGTGCACGACATGACCAGGGGTGAGGATTGCATGGTGGGTGGATGATCTGGTCAGGAGAGCAATATTGGCCGTTGGATAGAACAGACAGACAATGGAGATCTCTCAGCGGGAGGCGTCGGGAGGACATGGAGGCACGAATGATTGTGAGTCGTCAGATCCTGCAGATGGACAGTGAAGATTGATTTGCAAGAGCTATCGGGAAAAATATGATCATACAATCGTGAGCCGTTGGATCTCGGGCGGACAAGATGCATGGGGTTTTAATGAGCGGGAACAGTGGTTTTGAGCAGCGGGCGGTATTGATCGCACCGCTGATGGGAGGCAAGCAGTAATCGTATGTGGGGTAGTGATTCCACTTAGGAGAAGATGCATGGTGGATGGGACAGGGTCAATACCGCTTTTCTTGCGGGTTAATGCACGGACAGTTCGCGGGATCGGGAGGAGTGACTGTCATCCGATCACGGGGAGAAGATGATCAGACGGTGGGGAATTGTTGCGTGAGTTTTTGCGGTGGGAGCGTTAGATCAAGGTAGCAGAGATCAACGGTTGGGGTTATAGAAGTAAAAAGAAGATCATAGGGGTATGAAAATATATGCGGGGGTGAAGGGGAATAAGGAAGATGACCGGTGTAGACCTTTTCTGAGTAGAAACCAAGGAAATAAGCTTACTTAGGCCTCTTGAACATCAGCAACCTGTAGCAGAGCTAACAGGCCCCATCCTGTAGCCTCCACTACCTTCTTGAATTGCGCAATATTTTCCCTTAGTGGCCAATGTGCAATTTTTTCCCTCAGTGGCCACTGCAAAAATTTTTCCCTAAGTGGCCACTGTGCAAAAATTTCCCTCAGTCTGGCCTAAGCTGTGTACTCTGCAGTCTCAATGATCAAGGTCTCCCCCTGTCTACTGGAATTGTGCAATGCATAGTCATTGAGCCCTTTCTCACAACTTATGACTTGTCCCGGGCTCAGTTCATGGATAATAATGCATCATCTTAGACTAGGGGGTTTTCAGATTAATGTTATTCCGTCATGAGTGAATTGCAGGAACAGGTACACTATCAAGTCATGGCAAGATGATGAAGAAGGAAAAGGAGGGAATCATGCCTAGAGACTCTCTTGCAGTTGAACTCACAATTGGAGAATCTATCAAGGGGAATAAAAGTGACACAAGTTTGATGTTGGAAATTGGATAAACAAACACTCCCTGTGTGTTTCATGACATGGACTAACCGCCTCTTGTGGATCCTTATCTTTGGTGATGCATTCGTTGACTAACACTTGCAGGTTTGGTCTAACGGCAATCATGATTCTCAACAAGTGGTATCAGAGCATATGTCATGAGTTCCATACACACCCGACTCACGTTGGGGGGAGATTGTTGGACATTGTATAAACCAACGCTCCTTGTGTGTTTTGCGACATGGACTAACTGCCTCCTGTGGATCCTTATCTCTGGTGATGTGTTCATTGACTAACACTTGTGGGTTTCGGTCTAATGGAAATAATGATTCCCAACATTTGTAACTACCATCCAAGACTTAAGATCATTGAAAATTTTGCAATACCAAGCCATGCAGAGGAGAAGAGAAAGCATATCCACGAAGACATCTAACACTTAGAAACAACATTGACTTGACATTGCCACATCATTAAGCAGTCCATGTTAGCAGTGTCATGTCATGTCATGGCATGAGTATTCATATTCCACATCACTATTGTGGACCATGTGTATTGTATTCAAATGTATTATAAAGTGGATGTCCAAAGGACTCACATGAATATGAAGAGTCACGTAAGTTGAAAATTCATAGGAAGTTGAACAATCATGAGGGTAGTCAAAGAGTCACAAGGGGGAAGCATCACACCTTGGTTACATATACCCCCTCATTATATGAGCAGGGGACTTTTGACCTTGGATCCTCCCACAAGGCCTTAGAGAGATTAGCTAGCTCTTTGAGGAGAAAGGAGTGGCTCCAATGTCCCACTATTGGGGCTAGTGATGTACATTGTAAACACGGGGCTTGGAATTTTTTCTTAATAAAAGATCCTTTTAAGGCCAACACGTTCTTCATGCATGGACTATGAATGTTTGTAAGTCTATTCTATGGACATTTGTATTTCATGTTTGCTTTCACATGTACTAAGATAGTTGAACTATTTTGGTTATTTTAGTGCTTATCTTATTGAGAATGTGTTGTAATGTTTGTTATTGTTGTCCCATCCTTGTGGGCTATTCTGTGGGATACTAGACAGACCTTTCCTTGTTCGTTGGTTGTAGCGACCATCGCACCCACTGTGGACTAGTCTGCTAGATGTTAGATGAAGCCTTCTAGTTCATGTGTGTCTCTCCCTGGGTGGTACTATTACCTCTCACTTAGAGTCTCAATTCTCTCTCCCCTTTGTAGTAGAAGAACCTTGACATAGTTGCAATTGCCCACTCACTAGAGACACCTAGTTGCATACTTGCAATTGACAGCTAGATCCAAGTAAATTTTTTAAGGATTTGGCAACCGAGCCTTTACATTGGATGGGACTCCTACACCAAATAGTGTGAGGTCTGATTGGGACTTCATGTTGGGGATATCCCCTTGGTTGACGGATTTACAGCACCGTCAACACTACCTTAATCATACCTATTGTTGGTCACTTTAATTGCTTCGCAATTCAAGCTCCACATAAATTGTCAACCCGAGGAAGTCTTTTTATTTCAAAGATAATCACGCACTGGATATGCTCAATTTCAAAAGCAGAAACAAGGTTGTAGTAAAAGAAGAACACACAATTATTAATCTCACCAATCTACTGATTCACACTCTACTTAATCAAAACTGAAGTCGAGTTAGTTATAGCAGAAATAATTTCTCTACTACAGTTACAACCAAAACGAAGGAAAATCAATCTGCAAAGAGAGAAATCAATAAACCACAGCAGGAACAGGACCCTATTCCTTAGTGAGGAACTTCAGCACCTGATGCCTGACACTTAATCACACTGTAAGAAAGGTGACTTCAAGAGAGCAAGACCCTATTCCCATGAACAGGAACCTTCAGTACTTTTTCTCTTGCTTCTAATCACACTGCAGACAAAGGAGGATAATTAATGGGGCAGGACCCTATTCCTTTATACAGGAATCTTCAGCACCTGCTTCCCGACATCAGTCATTCATACAATCAATAGAAACAGATTTCTCAACTTTAGAATAAATGCATTCAATGCATGCAATGTTAAGGGAACAGAGTATTACTGAACTGTGTAACTAGTGTCCAACAACAGAATTAAAGTAAAATGCAAGACACATAAAGAGTTAAACAAAATACAGGAATCAAGGGTGAATCTTGTGAGGAAGGTGGGCCCTTTCCCTCTCACAAGATTCCCCGGGGGAAAGAACTAAATTGGAACGCTCAAAAGAAGAATTTATTCATCTGCCAAAGTAACTGATACATTACAGATGGAGACTAGCTCCAGTTCTCACACAATGTACTTATCTTAGTTTACAACCACTGACCCCTTCTAATGATGATGTCTACTCCTTTTAAAGAGGAGACATCATTTACAATTTACATGAGAGTGAATCCATATTATCTCGAATCTGTTCTTTTTCCCAAAACAGGACTATTCTGTTCTTCATAAAAAGGTACTGTTACAACAGAGATAACAAGATTGCTATCTTCAGGCTGATCCAGGTAATCGCTATCTTCAGGCTGATCCAGGTAATCGTGTCTTCATACTGCTGCTGCTATTCCACAAAAAGCTTCTTCCAGAATCGCAAATTACGCTTGACGGAATTTGCGTGCTTGACGACTGTTTCCGCAACTGAGTTCACTGTTTCAGCAACTGAGTCAGCTGTTTCAGCAATGGCCACATATACTTATCTGCGATCTTTGGACTTGTGTTAGCAATGATACAATTCAATTAATGATAAAATATAAGAGTATTATGGAATTAAATGTAAAACAGATTAAACATATAATAAAGAAGAGGTTTTTGTATACCTTGGGATAAAGTGACTGAAGATGATAATGGGATTCTTTCTAATCATGGTTATAAGGGTGAAGTGGTGTCAAAATATATAGCAAAAATGATACATAGTGGAGTCCTAACATCCCCCCCAGCTAAAAATGTTGCATGTCCTCAGGCAACCCCTAGTCTGAATCGGAGTCTGAGTACTGGGACTAAGCATGCAAATTACTCAAGCAGTAGCTGGAGAAGGTGGCATCTGTAGGAGCTCTGAATCCTCCGTTGTTCTGCAAGTTCTGCCATGCCAAGGCTTCATCTCTGTTGGTCAACTGGAAATGACACTGATATTTGTCTGAAGGCAGCCATAAAATTGGAAAATGGAAACGATACCCGATCCAGTTTACTCCACAACGTTGAATGCAACCAATGTAATTGGAAACCCTGGATAATGCAGCTTGAAGATTGTGAGGATTAAAAGGGTGATAGTCCTGTCTTTCTTTGCATGACTGCTGCCAAAACATAACATTGGCATTCATTGCAGCATTACCTTTTATTCTAATGTGCTGTTGACACTTAGAAAGTGTTGAAGCCTGTAGTTGCTGCATGTACCTGTGCATTCCTGGCTTTTGTAAAAATTCATAATATTGTGCTATGAACAGGGCTGGCCTTAAAGGCTCTGGTCTGATCCACAGGAGTTTATTGTCCTCATTGTGACTGCTTGCAGTGAACGCAGATTGCCAAGTGAGCTGGTTAGACAAAAATGAGACAAATGCCCTTATTTTTATATCTCCTGCAATTGGAATAAGATTGACTTCTCTATTCTCGGGAATAGCCTCGTTATGGAGGTAGAGTTCGCATAGCAAATGCTGATCACTCTCGAGGGCCTCATTAAAGGTCTCAACAAAGTTTTCTGAAGTCATTAACTCATATGGTCTGCCGTTTTTTATTGCTTTTAATTGAAAATAAACTAATCGTTCAGCAAGAAAGAGAGAATAGTTTACAGAGGGTTTGCGTGTAGCCATCAACTTCTGGACTAATGAAAACATCAGGGTTATCTTTTCCTTAGACTCTTTGGCTTCCTTTTTGTAGTCCTTAAGCTGTTGCATCATTTGGTCCCACCTGTCCCAATTGGCATATATATGATTCTGCCATTTTAACTTGTGTTGGCGTAATATTATATCTTGTTCTTCAGCATATTGCTTCTTCCATTTGTTCATCTGTTCCAACTGATTCCATGGAAAAGTCTGTATCTTGGCATCAACAGTAGTGGGTTGGGACATTGTTTGAATGGCTACACTGACTAATTGTGGTGGTGCTTCTGTCTGAATGGCCGCATCAACCTGCAAAGGACGAGATATCTGAGGTTCGGTATCTTTTTCTTGCTTTATAGGGAGCCCTACTGGTTCTTGTGGAGCAGTAGGGTATTCCTCTTTTATTCCAGTTGATGTAGATGCCTCAAATAATTGAATTTTGACTACTTTGTAGCCTGCAGCCTGGTAAATGTTACCACACTCATGGCACATGTATTCCTTGCATGGCTCCTTATTTTGCATTGAGGCTGCGTGTGCTAACGTATAGAGGTTCAGTTCTTTCTCAAAAGCCTCTCGAGCCATGGTTAGTTCATTCTTGTACACTTCTAATTCAGCCTTGAGGAATTCATTCTCCTCCAACAGAGATGTCATAGTATGTAAACCCTGTGCGCTGGTTGACTCCATTAGGGTAGTTTGTTGATGCACAATCGTAGCTGGTTCTTGTGTTTCAGCTACTGTTGATCTCCCACTATCGTCATGCTTGGTGTATTTTTGTTCCGCAGTGGCTGGTTCTTGTGTTTCAGCCACTAGGTAAGTGACTGGTTCTTGTGGGACAGTCACTTCTCGAGCTATAAACAATGTCGTATTATCCTGGGGCACTGGTTCTTGTGTGGCAATACCTCCGGATGAGACGGATTGGGGGATTTGAGATGGAGATAGAGGTTTTAACAAAATAGTGGCGGGGTCAGGGGAAATGAGGGTGGGTTCTGTCTCAGCAGTTATTTTCTTTTTCCTTTTTGGTAGGAAGGCGGTAAAATCGCGGCCTTTCCTTTTCTTTGAAGGGGAGGGTTCTTCTCTGGGGGAAGGGCTTTCGGAATAAGTAAGGACTTGAAATCTAGCCCTTGTCCGTCGTCTGGAAATCGAGCCAGTTGGGGTTCTCTTCCTTTTATGAATGGGTGGGGATGGAGGTGTTAGAGAGTCATGGGATAACAATGGGAATTTGGAGCGTCTACAATAATAGGACATGTTTTTAATACAACCAAGCAGATAATAGGGGATATTAATCAGTCGTGCATTTCTCAAATGGTTCATCAAAACAAAATCATGGTTGTACACTACCTGGTAGCGCCCTTCACATGTTAAGTAGTGTTTGATGAACTCTGCCACCGATGGCCATGGTTGGGGAAGTGAATGCAGACTAACCCCGCGGCCTCTGGGTTCCGCTCGCTCATCTGGACGAAGAAATTCTTGCTGCGCATTGAGAATAACCTTCTTTCTGCTGAACCAGTGAATCCCAGTAGCTGGCAACCCTGATACCTGAACTATGTCCTCCTCTGTTACTGAAATGTGAACCCCTTGAACCATTGAAAAATCGTCTTGAAGGTTTTGCGCAAACTCTAAGACTTGTTCCTGGTCAAATTCACCCAATCTTTCAAAATATACTGTCCATCCCGCTAGTTGGAAAATCTGATATACTTCGGGAAACAATTGAAGAAGATTTACAGAGCTGGGCTCATGTCTAACAGCCGACCCTCCCATGGCTATTGCTTTGAGTTACACACAGAGGCTCTGAACACAGTAAACGCAGACCCCAAATCGCGCTAGTTGCTGCAACAGAGGCTGCAAGGTAACGATGACGGGAATGGATATGACAAGGGATGGAGGATTGATTAATGCGGAGTTATCATTCTATTTTTGGAATTCCCCCCCTACGTACGGTGTAATAATGATTGGGCGTGTGAAGATCTGTAATCATTATGAATGAAATCCTCTCTTTAATATACTTTAACTGAATTACATTAAAACCTCATACCTTATATTTTTACCTTTTAATAATTCGAAGTGTCGATTGCTTCAAAAATAGCTTTAATGTGCATGGAAGAATCTGTTAATTTCTCTGGGGTTTAGAACAGGAGTGTAATTGGATCTGGTCATTGCTGAATAATTTTTCACCGAAAGGATCTGAAGTATAATCGTGGAGAACCAAAAAGCTTATGTAACAGCGAAGATAAATAATGTTTTAATGATAACAGGTTACTGAAACTGGTGTTTTAGCAACGGGAAAAAAAATGAACGATACGTTGCTGAAATAGGTGTTTCAGCAACGGGAAAAATCAGAGAAATGGTATAAATGACTTAGGTCCGTAACCAATGGGGAAAATGTTTGATAGGGGATAATTTCAGTAGTAAGAGATGGGAAACACTTATTGAAGGAAAATATTTCAGGGATGGTAGGGGTGGGAATAATGGAATAATGGAAATAATGGAGGGATATTGATAGAAAAATGGGGTAACATGATGGGAACAACTTCTATGCTTGAAGCTTCAGATCTTCTCATGATGAATCTGTCCTTCCTTAATGAGCTTTTTCCAGAATCTGCAAAATTCAATTGTAACATACCAATCCTTGACAGAGATTATTAGTACTAAATCTAATCTATTATTAGAAATATAGTGCAGAAAATTAAATGTTGTGAGGGGCAGAAGACTCCCCTAGAAAAAGATAATGAATATCAGTCATGCAAGTAGTCTTGAAATCCTCTTTAGAAACAGGGCGTTGATATAAACGGAGCCTATGGCCATTGACTAGCAGAGGTGTTTTAGCATCATCAATTGTTAAAAGTCTTACCGTTCCATTTGGAAAAACAGCATCTACTTCATATGGTCCAAGCCAGCGTGTACGTAGCTTACCCTGAAAATTTTCAAACCGAGAGTCATACAGTAAGGCCCAATTACCTTTTTGGAACTGCTTCTGTTTGATAATTTTGTCATGCCATTTCATCCTTTGTTGTTGTATCATGTTTGTTTGATGGATGGCATCTAATCTTTTTTCATCCAACTCCAAAAGCTGCTGCAACCTAGCTGTCTGCACATCAGTCAAATCAAGATTAACAGCTAAAGCAGTTCTTAGAGTTTTAATCTCAAATTCCACAGGAAAAACAACATTTTTACCATAAACCAATTCATAGGGAGAAAAACCTGTAGTATTTCTCCAAGTAGTTCTATAAGCCCATAATG
>APFE030479718.1:137067-162431 GCA_000404065.3 Pinus taeda | reverse complement strand
TTCCAAGAGAAGTCTAATGGTCTTGAAATTGGACAAGAAATCTTCAATGCAAGAAAAATTATTGGGGTCTAATGTAAGAAACTCATTTTCAAGCTGATGGGCTCTAAGTTCATTTTTATTCCAAAAACTTTAGTAAGCTGCTCCATTGCTTTATCAGGAGTATCAAGTTCAGCAATATGGAATCTAAGATCGGGAGAGATAGACATCCCTATCAACCCACGTGATTGATCTTGCCTATTTTCCCATTTGGCTGCTTTCTCTTCATCTTTTGGCTTGGTTTCTTGGCCTCTGAGGCTATTCTGTAAAGACCTTTACTTCTAAGTAAATCCACAATGTAGGACCACCATTGGAAGTAGTTGGTGCTGTCAAGAATAAATTGGCATGGACTTTCCATTTCAACAGAAACTGAAGCTACATATACTGAAACTAAGTGTTCCAATGGAAATATCGCGAAAAATTAGGCTGGTTCAAAAAAAACGGCTTCCGGATGAAGAAGTTATAGCTTTTTGAAGAAAAGTTGATGAAGGCGCCGACGAAGTGTGGGAATGTGCGGAAATGAAAAAAAAATGCCCCCTTCCAACAAAAAGGAGACTTGAACTCAAGACCTCTACTCTCATAAATTAGCTTTGAACCAAGTGAGCTAAACAAAAAGTTTGAGAGAGAGAGAGAGAGAAGGGGGGGTGGGGGGGTTTGTTTTTTTGGTCACTGAAGTTTTGGGTTGCGTGCTTACTTGAGAAAGCTCTTTTACGGAAAAAGAGCTATTTTATATTCATGATATTTAGTTTTTATTTCCATGGTTGAATAATATTGAAATTTTAACCCTAAAAAATGGTGATGCTACATCACCACTTTTCAAAACAAGCATAAAAATCAGCGCTAAATGCAACCTTTAAAAAATAAGAACCCGATAAAGTAATTGTTAAGTTTATAACTTTATTAAGTGATTTCTAAAGAACCACTTCAATTGTTACTATATAGCACTTCAATTGTTACTATATAGCAAGACCACCTGCCAATCTAAGACTCAAATAAAAATGATTGTGGTTGTAGAACATTGTATATCTTGGCCAAATATTGCCAATTCAGGCATGTGTGCGTATCTATATACACACTAATCTATCTTTCACCTCCCATGCTAGTTAAATTATTTTGTGTGCATAGTTAAATGGATTCTTCCCAGCAAGAACTGGGATGAGACTCTCAATGGGTTCCAAACATACTAGATTGTCACCAAACAATTGGAAGATGATGTGTTTGGAAATGGTTGATTTCTCGGTTTTTTTTTTAATATTCTTTAACTGTAATGCTAAAGCAATATGGTTTCAAATTTTTAAAGTTTGCTCACTATTAGATGAAAATAGAGGTAGCCTTTTATGACCCTATTTTCTAAGATAAGGATGCTCTTACACGATAATATTAATAGAACATTAGAAACAACTATTCATAGTACAATGTTTCTTCATGATAATTATTACTAACATTATGACGTAGAAACTTAAAAATGAGGACCAACCCATCTTTGATAAGACATATGGCATGGATAAAATCCACGTGTTTCAAAGTGACCCTATATTTGACATGATCCCTTCCATGGACACATTTGACGTTAGTTCATCAATGACCCCTCGTCACCTTGGTGATAAGCCATGAATGAAATGGATAACAAGATCTTCCATGAAGAAGAGTGTTTAGGACCATATGCCATCCCATAAAAAAAAATGTACATGCATTAAGTTAGAACCTACAAATAAAGGAAAATGTCAACTGCTATTCTTTGTGAAAATTATTGCATTTAATAAGAAGAGTTGAGCTTGCATTATCGAGAAGAGTGGAAAAAAATGGAACAAACCAATTATGAAGTCTAAAGAATAGGATAGTACATGTTTCTATAAACTATTTCAATTGCACATTGTTACATACCCAATTCCATAATTAAGTTGTAAATAATGTTATTACACGAAAGCTATAAGCAATTATAATTTTATTTTGGAACAAAATTAACAATGTTTATGTAGAAATTCCTTGTAGATTCAAATTGCTAATTGTAATATGCTAAAACAATAAATTTGAATCTACTTTACTCATGAATGGAAACAATTAAACGATTCTGAAATCACGAAGCATACAAGAAAAATAATTCAATCAACACATCACACAATGATTTTATGGGGAAATCCATAGCTAAAAACCCTTGCTATCTTGATATTGCATTAGTCAAAAAATATGAGAAGATTGCGATGCTTTGCTCAAGCCTGAGCAACCTCTGCACTATCTCTATCTATCTCATTAATTCCTAGACAAGCCCAGGCCAACGCTTAACCAATTTTCTGCTTTCCCAAGTTCCTATTTCCTTGTATTGTTTCCTTGGGAATTAGTCCTCTATTAACCATGGAAATTTCTCAATTGGAATTGTGCAATCCTCGTAGGCCTTCCTCTGATTGCATGTACCACCTGTACAATTCAGATGATTATACAACTGATAATACATTGTCCTTGAACCCCAGTCTCAAGTGGGTAACTCTCAGGTCTAACATGCATGAGTTATTTATGAGTGAATAATCAATTTATTGGTTGATCACTGCAGGCAATGCCACACTACTAGACCTCCCACTAGTTCCTCCAACAGTTGGAACTAGTTTAACTGACTTTAACTCAATTAAACTGAATTTATTAATTACAACTCAAAATAAACTCAACCAGGGCTCCTATAAAGTAGGAGACACTCTACATGACTCAAGTTAGCCCCTCAACTCGAATTAACCAAGCCAACTAAGTCAAATTAACTTAGTTAACTAATACAAGTTGTCATGAGATGTGGAATTACAATTTTATTCCCAATTTAATTCAAAGACAAAATTAAATTAGGATTTTCGTGTTGCATTTTCAACCTACCATTAACAAAATAATTCAACGTCCATTCATCTCATACAATAAAAGGTCAAATAATTCATGGAATATAATAATTGGTATATAGAATTTACAATAGCATTCATAACCACGATTTATCCATAAAAAGTAATTACATTTAATACATGGTTACAGCCTCTTTTGAGAGACCCATAAGGCCACCTACAATAGACTCACTTGCAACCTAAAATTAAGCTAGAGGAATTATTACCTTTGCATTATATCTTGATGCAACAACATTTAAACATTACATATAAATGTCTTCCAAACAATCCAACATGCTCTCTAGAAAACAACATTGAGGTTTAGACTTCAATTATGTCCAATAAAGCACATCTTCATCACAACAATACTATCCACAAGTCTTAATATTAAAAAAAATAAACAAAAAATCCAAATTATTTATTGTGATTAGTTGAACTCCAGGGAATAGCTCCATGGGAGGGTTTTTTCTCCCAACCATAAGCATTATCTTGAGTAGGTGCCATCCCCATATTAGGTAATGAAACAAGAAGGGTCAATTTGTTGGTTATGGATTTGATTTTTGTTGAAGTTTCTAAGTCTAACAGTCAAAAACCCTCCATGTACTTACTGGTTTATGTCTTCCTACTTGTTCTGATTAATTAACAAGTTATTTACCATGTGAACACTGAAAATAAACACAAGTACATGCTCAACATATTACAGAGCATCAACTAAAGGAAATAGAAACAAGCACACAAGTGACATCGTTGTTTTTGGACTAATGTCCCTAGCAAAAACCAATGCCAGAAAAACATTACAACTATCTGAGGGTTTGATTTATTAAGCAGTTTCAGAATACAATCTGGGTGCCAAATCTGGCTCACCCAATAGAGTAAAATCTTGGCAGTAGTAACTCTCTACACGGAAGTAGATATTCTGGCTAAAACCCCGGATAAACACTCTGGTAGCTCCACAACTCCAGTCTGCCCCATGAAACCCATGCGTCAGCCTCTTTCTCCCTCTACGTCGTCTTTCTCGGCAATTCCCGATAGTTTTGGTTGTTCCCAACAGTTTTGGCTTCTGCCCTCTCTGTCAACTTTCCTAACATTTTCGGCAGTTCCCGACAGTTCCGGTTGTTCCCAACAGTTCCAGCTTCTACCCTCTGCATCAACTTTCCTGGCAGTTCCAGAAGTTCCCGGTAGTTCTAGTTGTTCCCGATAGTTCCAGCTTCTGCCCTCTGCGTCAGCTTTCCTAGTTGTTCCGTCAGTTCCCTGCAATTCCGGATGTTGCGCTGATCCTCATGGTGCTATCTATACCTCTATACTTCTGTATTCATTGCCCCTCAGCTGCAACTCTGATCACTCTCTCAACTTTCTCAGCAAACCCAACCCCAGATAGTCGAAATCTTGATCTCTTGGTGTGTTCTCCAAGTGGCCCTCAAGCCTCCTCTTATACTTTTCTCATTGACACATCAACAACCAAGATTAAGTCCCTAATCAATTGCTAAGATTAGATCTAGCTTGATCCATGACTTTTGGACCATTCTAACTCAGTTTTATATTAATTCACATTAATATTTTAACTTCCCTAAGTTTAGACTTAGGGACTCCATTAAAAATATTAAATATTTTAATCTCTCTCAAACTATTTAGAATATTCCCAAACCTTTTCTGAGTATTGAATATCTCATCTGCCTTAGCCTCTCCACCAAAATTTGTGGCTAGAGCACATCCGATGCTACCCCAAATCAACGATTTTCTCACTTGGTCCATTATATAAATATTTCAACCCATTAATTAACACCTTAACTCTCTTTTATCACAACCATCCCACTCACCAATCCCTCTTCCTACTTAGCCTTGCATAGCACAAGGAATGAGATCCCCTTAACTACTAAATAGTCTCTAAAGCATCTCACTTCCCTCTTGTCCTTCGTATAAGCTAGCCATGAAATCTCTATTGTTATGAACCAAGGAAAAACTTAGTTGTGAATTAAGTCCTTCCAACCTCAATAATTATCGATGACCACATTCATGGCGTCCACATGGTTTCATGGTGACAATTATGGAAACACTATTGTAGCATAATTAGCACCATAGTTCTAATATACCTAACGTCAACTCCCCAACCTACATGAAGTGTAGAATTAATCAATGATTTTCCCAAAGTTAGTGTCATTATTCCCATAAGGCTTGCATGCACATAAGACTTGCGTGGAGACCACATGCCCATCCATGTAGCTTAGGACATAAAACATAAGGAAAATAATACAAAAGATACAAAGGCTTGGGAACTAGGTACTCAAAAACCTCAAAAAAAATATTATTTTATTGATTTCTCTACTTCCCCATCATAAGTACACTGCTCCCATGGTTCTCCTAGGGGTGCACTTTTTATTAGCTTATATTATTATTACTATTATTCTAATATATTCAAATATTAACTCACTACTACATACACATTATGTTCATATTATCATAGGGGACATTACATTCCTCCTCCCTTAGAAATAACAACATCCTCATGTTTCTTTGTTCCATAAAATAGACAATGTCTTCATTCTTTAGTTGCATCTATAATAATCATAAAAAAAACATGTATGTTGTAGCCATTTTTATGCAAAAATTATCCCATGCATAAGAATTTTCAATTCCATATAGTAAGCATGTATATTCATAACACAAAAATAACTATGTAATTGTAATACAAACTTAACCATATGGATATTTTTTTCTTTAGATTACAAACTTAATCATATGGATATTTTTTTCTTTAGAATGCTAACATTGAAAGAGTTTCTTTGGCCAAAATGTTTAATATCATATGCAACATTATCATGAACATCTTTCATGCTCTCAACTATATATAACTATCTCTGGAAGCCACAGGGACTTGAGACATCCTTGGTTGACTTGAGTTGGATACCTTGGAAGGGTAGTGGCACAACCAAATGGACTGTGGGTGCATTATTTTGGGTTGTGTGGGATGATGGGAGATGTAAGACTATTGGTTGAAAGTTGTTGGAGTTAGTACCTTTTCCCTGCTCATATTTGTTACTAGTTATGTACCTAGCTTTAGACAAGTCATTGATTGCAGAGTCATGGCCCTAGTTTGGGACTGATATGTTGTTGGGAGAGATGGAAAGACACAATCTATGTTTGGGTGGAAATGTCCTGCAGTCAAATAAACATTATGTATAATTTGTTGTATAACTTTTGTTTATGGTTTATAACTTTTTATGCATGCTAGTATGCTATTTTGGTCATGTTATATAGGGTTATGCTATCATGGTATCAATATAAGAGTGAGTGGTAACACCTCAATAGAATAGTTGGGGTGTTATGGTATCAAATCCCAAATCATCACAAGATTGGGCTTACATGGACAAGATATGAAGCACAAGGGTGAAATAATTAACAGGTTTGCAAACTGTTCAACAATCACATGATATGCTCAAAGTAGGAAATCCAAAACCTTATATTCAAATGTTGGACCTGCATGGGGCCAAAGACAACATAGAAGTGAAATTGTTAACAAGCCTGCAAATTGTTTGGCAAAAACTCCTTATATTGGATGTTAAATGGGGATTTATTACAAATCCATGTGAAATGTTTGAGAAAATTCCCACAAGAAAAGAAAAAAAGGTTTCATGGTCTACCATAATTTTAGGGTACGTGTATCATGGGTTTGCAAATGAGGCCTTGGCACTCTTTTATAGAATGAGAGTTGTAGGAATGAAACCAAATCACTTTACATTTATTAGTGTTCTTCAAGCCTACATTTTCCTTAGAGCTTTGAATTTGGGAAGTTAGGTCCATATTTTGGGCTTTTAAAAATGAATTTGTAGGTAATGTGTATTTGGATATGCCAATTGCAGAAGTATAGAGGATGCTCAAAAGGTGTTTTACAAACTGTTAGAACGAAATGTTGTTTCGTGGATTGCTATCATAGCAAGGTATGACGGGCAAAGCTATGCTCACGAGTCCCTAGATCATGGTGATTAGTGGTATGAAACCCAATTATTATAGGTTTTCTAGTGTTGTCAGAGCATGCAATTGTCTGGGAGGTATAAAACAGGGAGAAGTGGAGCATGCTTACGCCATTAAAATGTAGAAATTCTCACTGTAGATCACCTGATAATGAAATATACTAAAGAAAAATACTAGATCTACTTCTATAATCAAACTTTGCGGAAGCTCAATCAATTTGAGCTAGATCAATCAAAACACATATAACAGAGAAGAAGAAATCATACACATGAAACACAGAAGAATACTCTGGGGAAAGCCTCAGCTAGAAACCCCGATTTCTGTATTACCATACAAGTGCAAATATTTATGGTTTACACAAAGCTTTAGCTTACAAGCTATTCAGCTCTCAGTATAATCCCTTTGTTGCTCATAGACAGTCAAAGGCTTCTCACAAACCTTCTCCTCTGCCCTCCAAGCCTCCTATTTCCTTGTGTAGTTTCTCCTCGGTGCTAGAGCTGCCACCTATGTGTAATAATCCGTCACACACTACTCTGACCTCTAAAATAACTGCACAAACCTAAAGGAGATAATTCCTTCTGCATGGATGAGTTTCCTATATAGGAAAATTCCTCCAACTAATAGTACACTTTCCCTTCCACTAATCTCGACTGGGTCTCTAACTAAACTAACATGCATGAGTTATTTATGAGAGAATATTCAGTTATCTGGAGAGCAACAGTTACATGCATGCAAGCATTAACTAACTAAACTCACAATTAATTACAAATTGTTGGAACTAATCTAATTGGACTTAACTCAGTTAATTTAGCTAACTAATTACAACTCATTCTTATCTCTTTAACTGATGGATAAATTCATCAACCAATGGAGAAACAATTGCATGTCCTCACATAGACTTCATGTTTGATTTTCTCCAACTAATTAAATCAAGATGAATTAATTAATTATTTAACAAACAGCTGCTAAGATCAAATTCAAATTTTAATTCTCAATTTTAGTTCAGGGACTAACTAAAATTGGAGTCTATCTCGAAATACTATTTATAGCAATGCTATTTTTAGAACTTCCATTTTTCATTCCTTGTTGCTATTTCCAACACTGGTACCTGAACTGCTATTTATAGCAATGCTATTTTTTTCATTTCTTGTTGCAATTTTCAACATAAAATTGGGGTGGATTCAAATGATTTTATTGGAAGCACCCTTGTTTATATGTATGTCAAATGTGGAAGTTTGGTTTATGGTCATCTACTACTCAATAAGATTCTTGAAAGGGGTTTTGAGGAATGCCATGATTTCGGGATGATTCATGATCTTATTGTTGAAAGAGAAGTTGCTGCATCATTTGCACATTGTCAAGGGGTACTATTATTTAAGGGTATTTTAGGGCCACAATGTGTGCAAGACCTGTTACAAATAAGGTACAAGAAGGGACAATTTATTCCAGTGGAGTATCTGTACCAAGAACTACTCTCAGTTCCAACAAACAACATATATAACTATCAGTGTGCTTGGAGTGCTATTGTGGAAGGAAGTTCTATCATCTTAGGGGTTGGATTCAACCATGCAAGGGACCTACTTGGACAGGAAGAATTCAGGGATGTATTTCAAAGGCCATATCTCAATCTCTACATGCTTGTCGTTGAGTTGGATGTGCAATCAGCTAACGACATCCCTAATTCTCAAAGTGCTCAGAATAATGATGATGATGATGAAAATGAAGATGGGTTTATGTCTCCTACCATTACTAGGATAGAAAAGGGAGTTGAGAGGGTCATTGCGAGGGACCTCCAAGACATCAAGCAATAAATTCAAGGGCTGAGGTATTATGAACACAATATTATGATGGGACTAAACAAAAAGTTGAACAATCTGATTAATTTATTAGTTCAACTGAAAGAGAGAGAAGTTCAACATGTTATATTTTGTCAGAGCACACAACAACATTGCAAGAAGGTTGGTGACAAACATTGTGTCTGACATGATTGCACTGCAATTACTTTTGTTATGTGAATACACACGCTAATTACATGTTGTTAATGGCCAACCTAGGTGCAATCTACTGAAAGTCGACAACATAACAGTGTAGAGCATCCTTCCATATTTTAATGGATCCATTAAAATGGTGACCTTTGCCCATGTTGCAGCAAGGATGGGTGAAATGATCCCCAATCATCTTGCACTAGTTAAGATCTATTTTAGCTAGCTTATCCTATTGTCTTTTTAGAACAATCTCAAAAAGTGTTATTCTGAGGCATCATGCACTCTGAGTAATGAAAACCATGTTAGATGTGAGAGAAATTCCTTCAAGCTTAAGCTGTGAAATGTATTCTTGAATCAAAACATTGATCTTTTCATTGGGCTCTTCCAAACTCTCCCTAACTAGTGTTGGTACTTGATCTAAGAGCTTTGCAAGTTTCACTTAAAGAAAAAAATGGGCATAACTCAATGTCACCCATTGTCCACTTGAGATGTTCATTATAAGTAGCTTTTGTACCATTAGTAATAGTAATAACTAGCTATGCATTCTAGATTAGTAACTTGAAAATATCCACTCTTTCGACCCTTGTTGGTGTAGAATGAATCCTCTTGTGGCATTGATTACAACATACTAGTTATACCGTTGAAACAATTGTTGGGATGTATCTCAGCTAGCGGCACTTGACACTATGTATGGAGGCAATACCCTCGAATATTTTGGGCATGAAGTAATAACAACTAATTTAGATGTCAATGGTTCTTAGTTTGAGTGGTTTAGATAATGGTTTTCCATCCCATCCACCCAGGTTCAAGTCTCCGACAACATGGCCCGATATAGTAAGGGGGAAAGGATAGGCATTATGTTGGAGTCAGGGATCCCGACTCTAGTGTCTCGTGGTCTCTAGACATCTCGGTCCCAGGATAAACTATGAGTTTTTTATCCCACTCTAGTGTCTCGTGGTCTCTGGACATCTCGGTCCCAGGCTAAACTATGAGTTTCTGATATATGTCGCTTGCGAGTTGTTGGATATATATAAGGAAGTTGCTAGTTTCCCATCTAAAAAAACAACTAATTTAGATTATATTGTTTTATTATAGGGTTATCAATTTCCCCCAAAACTAGATGACAATTCTAATGTTGTACGAAGCAAGGATAATTTCTTTTGGAAGAGAAGCATCATTTTCCAAAAATATTATAAAGGGAGGTGTCTCATATATATATCTATATATATATATATATATATATATATATATATATATATATATATATATATATATATAATATATATATTATTTATATATATATATATATATATATATATATATATATATATATATATATATATTAATATATATGCCAAAATAGAAAATTAGTTGCAAAAGATATGAAAACATGCATATTTGTACATAAATCAAGATAGATATGGCATCCATAGTACATCAATGATTAATTATTTGAGTATCAACCTTATAGATTCTAGCAATTGCAAACAAACATCAATTTTTTAATCATATCTTAGATAGTAGAAGGTAGAAAATATCAAAATTTTAAGCATATAATAGAAGGTAGACCATTATAAGTTAAACATCCAAACAACTTATCTAATAAGTTAGCAATTGTCAACATGATAAATAGTAATGTTTAAAAAATAGGCCACCTAGTCACCACCATCTACACACTGAAGTAGGAACACTGGAAAGTTCAAATTCACAACACTAAGGTCTAAGACTCTAATCTATAATTTATAAACTATCACAAAAAAGGTAGTGAATTTTGAAGCTATCTACTAATCTCCCCTTCTTACACCACCATGATGGCAGTGAAGTAGATGGTGGTTGTGGAAGTGAAGGTGAAGCCCCTATTGTTGTTGTTGAAGACTTAAACATGGGGACCATGTCACAGGGTGGCATCTCAACAAAATCATCATCATCCTGGATAAGGGCATCCCCCAATTTCTCTAAATACAACACTTCATCCTCCAAATTGTCCTCTAGATTTTTGTCCTAAACTTTCAAGCCCTTATTTGTATTTTTCTCCTCACAATAATGGGACAACAATTGCAAGTTGTAATGAGCGTACACCAAGCTCTCTACCCAATTTACATTTAACTTGTTTCTTTTGACACTGTGGATGAAACTATGGGGGCTCCAACATCTATTTTCATAAGAAATGTTCACCACCTGCGAGAGCACTATATTTCAAAACATTGTAGATGTGGAGTAGCACCACCATGTATGTTCCACCACTCCAAAGAATACAAATTCCCTCAATATATAACTATGTGATTGTTCCCAAAGGCACCAATGCCAAGGATGTAGTGGTTAAATTATTTCCATATGGTGTCACACTCCTCTTAATCAGGGACTAATTTATATAATTCTTTCATATAACCAGCCAAAACCTCTAGGTCTTGGAGTGGTTTTCTCTTAGTCCCCCCACCAGGTTTTGGTTTTGAAATCCATGATACATGATAGTATATAGGTGTAAGAACATATGATAAGGCATGCAATGGAATACATAGCATTTCCCATCAATTTTTCACCTCTATAAATATAATTATAGAAGTTGATATATCTAGACTAAACAATGTCTTTAATCTACTCCAACATGCTCTCCATCTACTCATACACCTCCCCAATTATTGGTTGATCTGAATCAACAAACTTGATCATGTAATAAATTGGCTCAGTGAACTGCAAATTGTATTTAACATGTGACTAAAAATAATTATCAAAAACAATGTCCTTCACTACGTTAGCACCATCTCTATCAGTTCTCATCTCATCCCATGAATCACATGCCACCATGTCACTTAAAGCTTGCCTCACCTTCAATAGGTGCCTAAAGGTGAGGTAATAGCTTGCAAATCTAGTTTTTGAAAGCTTGAGCAACTGCAACTTAGAGTGTCATAAAAGAAGTTAACCATTTTATGCCCTATGGCATATTTAATGAGCCTCTTCTCTCTTTTGTACCACTGATTAATCCATCCACTTTATTATCATGCATCAAAAGGTTCAATGTTTGCACCAACACCCAGACCAAAAGATGTGTGGATGAGTCTGCTTAATGATTTTTCTTGCTCCATTACAATTTTCTACATTATTAATGATCACTTGAACCACATTATTAGGACCAACATCATTAATTATTTTCAATAGGAGATCTATAATGTTTTGAGAAGATGCACTAATGGAGGAAAAGTCATGACTTGCAAGAAACATTGCACTACTAGTATAAACACCCAAAACATTTATCAAATGATGGATTTCTAACATATGCCCAACCATCTGATATAATGGATACCTTGCAATCCTCCCACTCAAATGTAAACCATGTTAAAGATTTATGAAACTTTGCTTTTTCTTTGTCTAATATCAAAGTTCTAGCTTTCACATAGTTGGGGATCTTGTATCCTTTTGGGGCTTCCTTGATGGCCTTAACCAAATCATGCCAATAGGGAGAGAAAATCACATTGAATAGTATAGGCAAGCATAAAGAAACTGGGCCATTTTTGCATCCAAATCATCCCTCCCAACCTCAAGTTTTGTCACAAATTTCCACAAGGGTGTCAATGAAGATTTTCTTTGTATTTCAATACGCTCTTCATCCCCTTCCCCTTCAAACCCTTCCACCTCATCATACAATGGGTCACTATGAGTGTGAACACTATCCTCTTTTCCCATTTCTTCCCTTCGATGCATACCCTCCACCAACACCATGAAAATCCAAAGAACACCATTTTTCTCAATGATTATGGACAATCCACAATAAAATGAGGAAGAAGAAGGAATGGGGAAGATTAGGAGAGGAGGAGAAAAAACACAAACAAGAAAGAAAATAAAATGAGGGAATTGGGGTTTGCACTTACCTATTTAGCTCTTGAGATGATGGGGTAGATGGAAACACTTCCTTACTCCACCTCCTCCTTCATTCCTCCAAGTTATCATTTTATCTCTCCTCCAACCTCTCACAATTCTGATCTCAAAAAGCTTGCAATCTCCTTTCTTCTCTAAGGACTCTTCTCCTCTCTTCTCCAAGATCAAGCCAAAGATGTTTGAATTAGTAAAAGAGATTGGGAAGAGGTATTTTAACATCATGCTCCCTTTCCCTAAATGAACCCTTAACTCGCCCTAGGCTCCACCTAAACCATAATTGACGAAAATAAATAATAAAAAAGGCCCCCAACAAAACCATACGTGTTCCTCTGGAACCGCATAGGAAATGTGCTAGAACCATGACAAAATGATTCACGGAACTGTAGTTCAACCCTTGGAACTATGCGTAAAACCATTAAGGTTCCAAATAATCCAAGAAGCACAAAAATTTATGTGAAGTGTGGTTCCAAATTTATGAATCACAATTCCACACATGGTTCATGCACACTAGATCTACACAGTTTGAGGTTCTAGCCTCTGAGCCATTGCGGGAGGGGCATTTCTTGCAACACTAGACAATCCTAAGATGTTAGGATCAAGAATATCAAGATATGGAAGAATTGAGTGCAAATATCAATTACAATCAAGGTCAACAACGTTTGTCCACTAAGAAATCCTTTTTTTTAACAAAATCATGATGGCCATGTATAAATGATAAAATGACATGCATAGCTTGAATCCTTATAGTATTGATGTTTTTATGATTTTGGTTCCAAGAGAAGGACAATTTTGGTGGATATTGTTGGTTATGTCACATGTATAGTCCATAATTATTTGAATTGGACATAAAATATCATGTGATTTCGAAGACGATGTCTTGGAGTTTTCCTTCTCATTTATCAGAGAATATAACCCTGGAGATTTAAAAATCATTGGATGAGGTTAAGAGACAAGATATATTAATCAAATTTGGTTGAAGATTGTGCCACAAGAGATAAATTGTTTTCACAATAGAATAAGAAAAATAAAATGGATCAATCCAAAAGAAAGGAGTTACAATGAAAAGAGCTTCTTCTATTGTGGATGGCATGGAAATATCCACTACTCTAGTTGGTGAAGTGAATGAAACATCAAAGATGACACAGTCATCAACATTTTGTCTAGGTCAAAAAACAAGAGGCACAAGAGGCATGTTTTTGGAAGTTCAAACTTATGTGATATAACTAACTAGGAAATTGTTCTAGATACTTCTGAAACTCAACTTTAGGTAATAGCAACATAGTTTTAAGTTGAATATACAAGTGTGTTTGATGATATGACATTGTGAGATTCTAATGTTCCTAGATTGTCTTATATTAGGATAAGTGGTAGGGGAAGTACAAAATTTTCCACAGTTGTATTGAAAAGGTTAAAGAAAGTACAATATGTATATTTTCTTAAGACAAGTTGTAACACTCCCTCCCACCCCCCTTGTACTTTCTCGATTCGTGGAAGGTGTTTTCCCCCCCAAGGAAAAATCATAACTTTCATTATACAGATACTGAAAATTACATGTTGTAGATTATTTGAAAGCATATCCAAATATGGTGATCTGAGTTGACCACTCTGACAAAGAACATATACCCATAATTTATATCATGGATAAATAACATGACTAGAAGTATATCTCAAAATCATTTAGAAATTACATCCTATCATATGTCTATCATCCAATAAGGTCATGGAAGGTGTTACATGTTGACTTAAACCTAATCTCCAAGGTCTGCTATGAAAACGGGGTTACAAAAATCCTCTTTTTCCAACTTCATAAAAAACCAAAACAAATACCACCATCACAATCAGCTTGTTGATATCTTTCCAACAATACAAATTTTAGTATCAATCTGAATCCTGGATTGAAATTTATGCGCATTTGGAGTTTGGAAAATCATATTATTCAACATACACATTGGGTTGCCATATTAATAAAATTGGTTTGAATCTTCACAAGTACCTACCATGGCCTCAATATGGCCACTACCACGTCATCTCGAGCATAGGGCCCACAGGGTCCTCCTCTTAAGTGTTTGCGAGGTTTTCCCCATTATATGCATTTTGGTCCATATCAAAATCTTGGTGGGGCCCACAATCCCACATCACTCTAGAAAAACGTGATATTCAATTTCCCTTTTTCCTCCCCTTCAAGAATGAGTTCAAGATCAAGAGGTGGGAAGCAATCGGTGCCAAGGTTTCGTGCTAGAACCAAGTCCACATCATGTCGTTCGGATGTGTTTCCACTGAGTGACAAGAGGTGGTGGGAAGTGAGTGGCGGGAAGGTTTCATGATGGAATCATAGTTGGGTCAACTCCTACTCCACCAATGATTATGATAAGTGTTAGGGTGCATAAAGGTTGCAGTGATGGGTAGTGGGTGGTGGCAAGGTTCCATGCTAGAACCTTGGTTGGGTTAACCCCTCCCTTATCAATGCATTTACTGAGTGAGTGTGATTTAAAAGGGTCATAATTATGGGTGGTTAGTAGTAGGAGGTGGCATCCACATGGCCACTACCGCGTCTACTTAGATTTGGTACAAACAAGGTCCTTCCCCTCTAGCATTTTGCAAGGTTTCTCCATTACAATCATTTTTAGATGGATTCAGTCCATCCGCAATGGGTCATGTCCATGGTTGTGATAGTGCTTACAACCTCCAAAGCTCGAAGACCCGGATGTACATGACCTATGAAGAAAGATGTCTAGCCTAGATGAGATCTGACATCCACTTAAGTGTTAGCCTCTACCAACTTTTGGATCCCTCAGATCACCAGATACAAAACAAACATCCAATGTGAGATATTTGGCCCTGGATAATATTTTGGCCTCAATATATTGTTGACCTCCATTGATCTCTTGAATCCTTGAACCACTGGATGTGAGAAAATTTAGTGTGTAATATCCAACCAGCAAGCATCTCACCTTCACTCAACAATGTTGGCCGTGGCCATCCCTAGATACCCAGATCACTAGATTCCTTCAACACACAACGAGGAAAGGAAAACTAGGAATTTAGGAGGTTTCTCTATGGCTTTCAGTGTTATCCCAAATGCCAGAATTTCTGAAGGAGATAGCCAATGCCCAATCAACGACTTCCAATGAATGAAACAAGCCTCTAACCTAAGTTTTAAGGATTTTGACATGAATTTTCTCAATATCGTGGATTCCAAGTGAATAATTCAAAGTTATCATCCAAACAGTCAACAACAAAGAAATACAGATATCTTTCTTCATAAATAGTTGACAGTCAAGAAGGACAACATCTCCATGGTGCTACTAGTCATTGAAACCTTTGTATCAAAGATAGTTAGCAATTAATGTTAGGAAAAATTTCAAGCCTTCACTCATGAACATGTAAAATTACATTCACATTCATTAACAGAACAAGTTTGTTATAGCCTGAGATCCAAATATGCACAATTAGATACTTATCTGAGTGAATTTAGATGGATGGAAACTAAAGGAGGGACAACTCTCCACCCAACTAGAGGTGAGCTACACTGCACATTCTCTTGTAGCTCACAACCTTCGAGCTAGACCTAGAGTCTAAGGGGGTAATTGGTCAAAGAAAATCCACACTAGATCTGCACCAAGACTTCGTCACTGACTTGGTGGTTTATCAACTAATCCCTAGTAATAAGCACCGCAATGACCATCTTACTTCCTCAAATAAAACACAGGGCCTCACCTAAGGCCCAACTATGGTATTACTTAATTCCAAGAAATTGAATCCACAATCTAGGTGGTTTATCAATTGCATTCTCATGACAAGCACTACAAGGCTCTATAGCCCATTGTCTAGGTGGTTTATCAACGTACTCGGCAACCACTAATTGGTTTATCATCTTCCTCATCAAGCACTTAGTGGTTTATCAAATCTTTCAGCAAGAACCATAGTGGCTCAACTTACCCATTCAAGTGGTTTATCAACCACACAAAAAGCACTCAAGTGGTTTATCAACTAACTCAGTAAGAGCTACGTGGTTTATCAACTTTCTCAACAAGAACTTAGTGGTTTATCATCTCTTTCAGCAAGAACTAAGTGGTTCAACCCTCCATTAAGCCTCTCACTGGCTATATAGTCTTAGACACACACAATCCATGGCCTTCTCAACACCATACAAGGAATTGTCATCCTAATCTGCAAGGAGTTTCCTGAGTTGTTTTACACCGATGTTGTGTAAAGACCCGAAATCATAACAAGCAAATTTTACATCAATCCATGTTATTAATTTTTTTGTCAAAATATAAATATTCATCTAGTTAGCACATAATTTACGAAATCATGAGATGAAATACTTACTTCTAAGCGATGATATTTCTTACTAGATAATTCAAAGTGGTTGCACTATGCTACTCCCACTGTCCGCAACACTGTGTCGGGTATGACTCACCACCCAACCGTAGACTTAGCTACACAAAATATTTCTTGTAGTTGGCCACCCGTGAGCCCTCTATCAATTATTATTGCCAATGACTTAATTTTGTGTCTCTCAACATTCCCTTCATGAAAGAATGAATCCTCTCATCTCCCCTTTCAGCGATCATATATAATAAACTATTCCAAAAATAGAAAGGGGATTGGAAAAGGATTTGCATGTACACAATCCATGTGTCATCATGCCAACTTTTATTTCTTTATTTTATTTTTTTATTAACTTTACTTATTCTTAATATATATATTATATATATATATATATATATATAATATATATAATATATATATATATTATATATATATATATATATATATATTCATAACTTCAATTTATTATTAGTTATTTTATTTATTTACTATTATTATATTTTCTTCATTGTTTGTTAGTTTATTTATTTATATATTAATATTATTTCATTTATTATTATTATTATTTATATTTGTTATTATTGTTATTATTTATTAATACGAGGCATTACATGATGTATGCACATTCCCTTGGTTCGCTGCATCTCATCACTGTGAATCCACCCCTTCTTCTTTGTTGTTCTATCTTCTTCTCTTCACCAATCCCATGTTCTACTATTATCTACTCGTATCCACCCGCTGTCTCCATGTTCTCTCATTCTATCATATTATTTTCTCTTGTTGTCTCTGTTTTTCCTATCGGCCTCACTTCAAGAGGAAGGCGGCAATATGGCATTGTCCCTTACATCGGATTACCACTCTTAATTTCATTAACTATCAACACAAGGCCAATCTGTGGTCAGGATGGTAGTTGAGGGGTTAATATGTTGGTTATGGCTAGCTCATAGCCTTCCACGGACCTTCCCACACAACCTTCCCCTCAAATTTTTGGATCCATGTTCCTTCCTCTGTTCAACCATCAATTATATTTTCACATGTGGGGTGTAGCAAAAAGGGTTGTGTTGTAGCTACTACGAAAACACCCAAAATTTTGGGTATATTCAAAATTTCGGGCCCCCCTCAAGATAAGCCTTCAATTCAACTTTCACTATGTTGATAATATTAGGGTTTGGGAGAAACCCTAGATTGTTAAAATGAAGGTTCCCCTCATGTTTTAACCTAATTCACATACCCCTTGGGGTGCATTATCATCGGAATATCATGACATCATGGTCAGAATCATTGCAAGTCTTTCATATTCCCCTAGGTTTATGTTTGGTTCCTCGTCTCAGCAAGTGCATTAGGTTTTGTAAGAATGCTATCTTTCCCTTGCATCCTTGTAACCCTAGACTTACGTGATTGAGGATCCAACCTTGCCTTGCATTAATCCCCTCACTCTAGATGCATGTTCACAAATTCTTTAGAGTACTCGCACCGTAATCGCATCATCATGTCAAGCAGCTCATGGCATGTCAGATCCACATGCAATTAATAGATCCATCAAAGTGCTCGGATGATCTAGTTGGTTGCTTAATTTAAGCATCTCTTGTTCAACCGTTTTATAGAACTTTTCTTTAGTTGTATGAAGTTATGATATCTCTCCCATATGTCTCAAATAAATTGTTTCGTTGTTCATCCTACTTCATGTTCACTTGTAAAGTCATGTGTTTAGTAAAATAACTGTTTATTTTATTTCTTTGCAGGAATTTACATAAAGTTGTCTTTGGATACCATGGTGGAGGATTACATTAAAACAATGTAAAGACACCATTTGGGAAGAGAATTTATCTTATAACACCTATGTCAAAGGGACAAGGAACACTATTTATAATATGACGGGGATTTGAATTAAATAAAAAAATGGGTATGCATAATGGACATCTAAATTGAATGGAAGTGGTACATGCTATTGTTGAAAAGAAAGGAACAAGTGAAACATTATACAACGTTGGTGTATATTTATACATCACCAAATTACGACATACCAACGCAAAAATGGAACATCGAAGGCATCAACAACATATTTATGGCCTCAACCACATTGGTTAGGCATACACATCCCTAACTAAGTCTATTGGTCACAACAATATTCAACCAATTTGACATCTCTTCAGCAACAAATTTAAAATTGGAGTTCCTATATATGCAATTATCAATTTGACATTTATCAATCACCCGTGGCAAAATTTGATGTAGCTAGATGTATAGATGTCATAAAATGCGTCCTGGAAGATCAATTGAATGGAATCCCCTCGCGAAATCCAAGTGATGAACTTGGGTTTTGTTCCAACACGCCTAAGTGTTCCATTAATCGTTCAATTGGGACAACTCATATGTAATTAAAAAAGGGGGGAACGTGATTGATATAGTGTTGGGACCATGTTACACTGGGGCATTGAACATTTGGAATAAGTGTATTAAGACATCACAACATGAAAAAATACAAGCACATATTCATAGTGTGTTAAAAGTAACCTTAAGTTTCAAAGATTCAATGATTGCTATGGTGAGGCTTGTCAAAATTAAAATTACGCCCTCTCATTAATGAATTTAAAGGGATTTGTTTGTGACATATGTTAAATTACATGGATTGCAATCAAGTAATATAGAGTGTTAGCATACCCAAAAAACAAAATGCCCAAATTTCACCAAAGGACATGATAACCCTCTATACGTTTGGGCGTCAATAATTTTATGAGAAGCAATTTTCACTGGAATTTGGGGTGAGTTGTCTACTACTCTAATTTGCAACGATTACATGGAATAATAAGTGCCACACACATGATGGAGAAAATAATGTGTGGAAGGTATAAGAAAAGAAGTTGCAATCTGGAAAAACGAGTATAAGCCTGTTATAGTAGTCTCTAGGTTTGAACATGAGTCAAGGTGTTTATTTTCCAAAATGACCTGGAGGTTGCACCTTTCTGCTACAATTTCCCTGGAGGTCACACTTTCCCACATTCCAATTGCGTCTTTGATTATCGTATTCCGACAATACGAATTGGATAGAGTCGCATCACTATCCCTTGCCAGGAATGAAACTAGAAACACTTCCAACTCACATTCTCTTCGCTATTCTCCTCACATTTTCTCTTATATCAAGATGTAAATGTTCTCATCATAATGTCAGCAGCTATGAAGAGACTGATTTGAGCATATAATAGACATTAGGCATGCGAGAATAGTGGGGAAGGTCAAGAGTCATGAGGGTAGGTGAAAGGACACGAGGGAGTAGGTGAAGGGTCACCCTTCTCACTTCTATAAAGAGACCCTCATGCCTCAATGATGTCAGCATAATTTTAGTACTTGAGTTTGGGCTAGGATTAGATAGATGATTTGTGCTTGAGAGCTAGAGGCACTCAACTCTTGGCATCTAGTAGAGTGAGTTGTAGTGAGGATAGGGTTTTGTAATGGGAAATAGTATGAGTAGCCCATGTTCCACTCATGGGCTTTGAAAAATTGCAAGATATGTACTTGAATTTGTAGTGGCATTAATAAGATGTTCTTCATGTTTGGAACTAATTCCCATGCTTACTCATGGTAGTTGTATTTGTTTTCTGATATTATCATTGTACTTGTATGTGTGCTTTCATATACGCAATATTTTATGTAATGATTCATACTTGTTGCATGTATGTTTTATTTCGAATCTGTGCTTACCTATTTCTCTCCAGGTCGGTGATCTATTGTGAAATTATTTTCAATTAACCTCTGGCATTTCCTTGTTCATGTATGTTTGATTGGGTTTTGGCTCATTGATCCTTGTCATGGAATACTCTTTATTATTATTGTTTTGACTTTCTTGTACCTCTTTCTGTAGCTTGTCAATATTGGGCTGATTTTGTTTCATTGTTGGGGTATTTCATTCTTTCCCTCACTCTAACAGCTTTTCATTTTGACAACCAAGAGAGAAAACATTCATGGTGCCAACCGAGCCCACATATCATATGGGGCTCCTATCCCAAACGATGTGAGGTCTAATTGATACTTCACACCGAGGAGACCCCCTAACTATTGGTGGTACATTCAATCCCATCAATAGATTTTGGCGCTAGAAGGAGGGCCATATGACAAATTGATCCCTTGGAGCCTGCAATTTAGTCTCATATCTGTAAATGGCTCCGTCCAGAATATATATCTTGGGTTGTATTTCTAAATATATTAATCTTGCAATGCCGTCGGAAGTAGTCCATCAATTGTCACAGTGGAAGTTGGACGGCGAGGGTGGAACAATGGTTTTGGGACACATGCTTCAAGTTCTTCATTGATGTCACTCTAACATAATACATGGTAAAGATGTTATCGAGAGGTTGTTTACCCTCACGCTTGAAGGTTGTGTTAAGCAGTGTTACCACACATTACCTACAACTTCCATCCATTCATTTGAGAAACTCGTCAATAAGCTCCGACAAGCCTTTAACAGGTATGATTTTCAAGATGCTTTTAACTTGGGATGAATCCTGAAAAGTAATTAGAGGATTTTTCCACTAGGTTTGTTCATTTGTGTTGTGAATTTCTAGAGATAGATGTTTATTGGATGTATTTGGGTGAGAAATTTTAACGCCTGGTTTATGTCTCTCAACAACATCATCGATCTAAAATAAATCCTGATTCTGGTAATCGATATGATAATTTGCAAGTTAAAAATTGTCTAGATCTTATCCCTAGTCTTGTCTTGCTTATCTCTCTGAGTCGGGAGCAACCTCAAGCCTCCGAGGAGGAAATCAATGCTTGTGAAATTTCTCATCCTCCTCCTAATTTTTTACCTACTGAATTTTTGGTCATAAATAGTTTAGATGACAAAGAATGCTTGAAGGGAAATGAAATAACTTGTATTGTTTTTGAAGCTCTCATACATCTTGTTGAATTCGAACTAGAAGATCAAGTTGATGTAACATCTCTCCATGTTGATGAAACCAATCTTGAACCTATTGAAAATATGCCGCAGTCTATTCTTGAATTTCATCCACCTTTTGTTGATGACTTGGGTCTTGTCTCAGATAAAGTTGATTGTCTTATCAAATCCACGGGCCATTACATCCATGAAAATTCATTTCTCCCTCTGGCTAACACTAATGTGCAAGATGTGAGTGTTGGTGAAATTGGTCTCCTTTTTCATCCATTATACCCTGATTTATTTGCCACTACACTAACAGTTTCTTCAAATCATTCAAATATTTATCCTACCGGTATTGACTGCGATGATGTACATGAGGGTGATCTTTCACAATCACAGTATGAGAACATTGAATCTCTTGTCCTGGTCTCTTCCATCCACGGTCTTTAACAAGTAAAGAAGAATACCTTATATCTTGGCAATTCAAGATGGTTCTTTCACTCACTCATCTTCACTTTTAATCCAATAAGAGCGTTATGTGCTAGATACCCAACTTGATGAAATTGGTTGCTTCAACAATTGTAATTCTATCGAAAACATATTCGCTCACACCTCAGATGATTGTCATTTGCATCCATCTATTGATCCTTCGAAGCCACCTAAATTTTATGATTCACCTTCCGAAGGCTTGGGGACTCATCGGGAAGTTGAGGAACTTCAACTTCCGCTAATGGTTATGTCAGGTTCTCACGATCCTTATGAGATCCCTTAACCAAGTCAAATTAGGGTTTCTATGCTACATTTTTCTCTTAGCATCATCTTACCAGATGCAAGCTCATCTTGGAAATCCTATGATTCAAGTGATTTTCCTCCTAGCACATATTTCCATCCTCTATCAGCTGACATGCATCAACCTCTATACCCTGATTTTTTGGTTGAAGAGAGTACACCGACCATTGTCTTGAATCTTTTCAACTCTTGCCCAACCAGTACTGGTTGTGATCAGGTACAAGAAGGTGATGTCTTACAATCCATTATATGTGGGGGTACCAATCACCTGACTTCTCTCATTCTTGAGAATCTTCCGGTTGATTCACCTCATTATCGAGAATCTAAAGAATCTGATCTTTTGAACTGCCAATCTATCAGTGTTCAAGCATCTGATCAAATCAACGATATATTCACCTATGGTTGTCTTGTCACAGTTATTAATCACCCTACGCATTCACCTGTTAATCTTAACGAAACCACCAATATATGATAACCTATTGTTTGAGGATTCCAAGGTTTGTCAGGGCGATGAGGCACTTCAGCTTTCGTTGATAGTTATGTCAGGTCATCGCATCCTCGGAGAAATCTATGGACAGCTTCAAACTAGGGTTTCTGAAATTAGGGTTTATGTGCTTGAATCCTTCGGTACCTTAGTTGCACCTAGAAATCGCCCATCCTTTCAAGGTCATCAAGTTGATCATGATAGGACAACTGAATGGAAAGAAGGATATTATCTGGAAAATTCATCTGCGATCAGGCGACATGTTGCCTCACTCACGTTAAATTTAGGGTTAAGCACGAATGAATATGTATCATGGCTAGATGATCGTGGTTTTCAAGTTTATAATTTTTCTTACCAAGATAGGATTGCAGCTTGGCTTGAATGGTCTTTTCTGGCACGTTTTCTTGTAAATAGACATGAACTTCTTGTTTTTGTGCTGAGCATTTCGATTTTTGCACAACTCTTTATGCCAGTTCTAATCCCTGACATATTTGTCTTTGCAAGTTGGGAACTGCTATGGTGGCTTCATTGGAAGTTTGATTTCACATGACCTCATATCCTCTCTCGTTAAATTAGGATTTTAGGGTTTAGACTAGTCATATTTTCTTTCACTTATTAATTTGCTAATTAAGGTTTTCTTTATGCTTAAAAGTTTAGATAGGCTTTCCTGTGATTTATTTATTGTAAGTAGTTAGTTTCATGAAATTATGCATTTAGCTTGCTTGCACTACTCATTTTTTCATGGCATTCATGAAATCTCTGCATATGCATTGCATTGGTATTTTAAATGCAATTAGTTGTTTTCTTCCTTGAATTTACAAAACATAGCATTGAATTGTAGTCTCCTTGTTGCATTACATCGTGCATTCACCCTCTCGCATAACATGTGATGACCTAGCCTTGCATTTTCTCTTTGTCGCATGCCACCAACCCTTCATAAGTCTGGAGCCCTTCGAACAAATTCTAAAGATTTCTTTGACCTCTTCTTAAATGGTAAAACCTTAGGATAGTTATCTTGGTCACCTTGCCTTAACGTTGATCCCTAACCCTAACGATTGTGCATGGTTGTAATGGTTGCTTTGAAAGGCAACACCTCATAGAACTAGTAATCGAAACTGTATCAAGGAGATGTTTCATATCAGTTTATCTCATTAACAATGAAAATACGAGCAGGTATGTTGGGTCCCTATAATACTAGTGATTACCCCATTACTATTGTAGTTGTACCCCTTATTAATATTGTTGTGCCCCAATATTCCCCATATTGTTATTACTGTGCCCCATAGAATCCCTCTATTGTTATTTTTGTGGCTTTATATTATTATTGTTAGGTCGGCTGGGTTATATTGTGACTCCTTAGACTCCTATATATAGAAAGGAGGTTTTATCATTTGAATCATTGAAGAATTGTTCATTTACGTAATGTAAAGGAGGTTTCCCCCTCGAAGAGGCTGAATTCTAAGGCGTTGATCTATCTTTTCTTGAGTTGGTTTCATAACATTTGGCATCAGAGCTTTGGATTCTAGGGTTTCGCTGCTCCAAACAGGTCATAGTGGCATTTTCGCTATAACTTTTTTCTGCGATGTTTCAGAATCTCAAAAAAAAACCCATTTGAGAAGACATCATACTAAATCTCAGGTCCGAATTTCAGAGTTTTTCGCGCTATATTTTCGGAGATATGAACTGAGGAAGTTGGTCCTTTTGCAGAATCCTGAATTACATTCAAAACAGGTGACCTGGGGAAAATCATCATAAATTTCTCTCTGAGCATCAGATTGAAATTTCGTAAGAAGGTATAGAGATCGGACAGACTGTAGTTTCTTGTATATATTTTTTAGAGCCAAAGGCCAAAACAGGGACACGTGGCACGTCGTACAAGTTTGCTCTACTGAATTAGTCTATAATCAGGTCACTGCGGGAGATTTGGCATAACTCTTCATTGGAGAATCCAATTGGGGTAAGACTGGTGACATTGGAAAGAGGACATAGAGGGCTACCGCAGGTCGCAATTTCAGAACTGGATGATCTAAAATTACAGAGATACATCAGAGGCAATATCGAGCTCCTACAAAATGAAAAAAGGTGTGTATATTTTTTTAAATGTTTGCTTAAGCTTGGTTTGAAAAATTATTTTGAAGGAATTCAAAGGGCATAGTGAAGCA
>APFE030479718.1:94017-132307 GCA_000404065.3 Pinus taeda | reverse complement strand
CAATCACAGAAACAAGAACTCGACAGCTACGAAATCGATCAATTTCAGAGTATCTTATCAAGTGGAAGAACTTATCTGCTGAAGATTCCACATGGGAGGATGAGAATTTTATACAGAAGCATCCAGAACTACTCAAGAGTTGAGAACAACACTTTTTTTAGGGAGAGGGGCATGTTGGGTCCCTATAATACTAGTGATTACCCCATTACTATTGTAGATGTACCCCTTATTAATATTGTTGTGCCCCTATTGTCCCCATATTTTTATTACTGTGCCCCATAGAATCCCTCTATTGTTATTTTTGTGGCTTTATATTATTATTGTTAGGCGGCTGGGTTATATTGTGACTCCTTAGACTCCGATATATAGAAAGGAGGTTTTTTTCATTTGAATCATCGAAGAATTGTTCATTTATATAATGTAAAGGAGGTTGCCCCCTTGAAGAGGCTGAATTCTAAGGCGTTGATCTATCTTTTCTATCTTTTCTTGAACTGGTTTCATAACAAGGTCCTTGTGGTGACTCTAATTAATTCAAATGAACTACATATGTAACCTAAACCTTGTTTCTGGCTTGGTCCTAGATATTTCCTAGTATGTTTTCATTGTTCACCTGCGGATTGGAGATGTGACATGGAAGCAAAGCATGAGAGAAAACCTAAATCAGAATATCTTTCAGTTTTTGTCAAACAAGAAGAAACTTCTCTTGCTCATAAAATAAGTCAGGATCCCTCATCCGACTTGGCATATTAAACAACCAATAATAAGTTCCAATTTGCACATGAAATAAAATAAAATTAAATAAAAGGTAAAGGACTAAGAAAGGCTTCCTGTGCTGAGAAGTGATGCAATGACTTCATCGGGGTGTTTTACAGGCTCACTAGTAGCAGAGCAACGTTTTTGATTTCTTGATCAGTAGCTCAGGACCAAGTGTCGTAAAATGGTCAAAAATGAAAGTGCTCAGAACTAGCTCAAACTTGAACAACCAGATAGAGCTCGTCCTCCTGATTCTAGCACCACAAACGGTTCGAAAAACGGTCGCCGTATGAGAAAGTTATGCTAAAAACAAAATCGCCCAATAAACCTTAATTTTTGAATATTTTTCAAAAAAAAATATTAAAAAAAAAATATTCCGTAGAATATTCTTTGGAATATTTCATAGAATATCCTTTGGAATATTTCATAGAATATCCTTTGGAATATTTTATAGAATATTCTTTGGAATATTCTAGGGGATATTCCTTTTTGGGCAGTGAATCACAGGTTGCCACGTGGCAATCCCGGAGGCCTCCACGTGGCTCAGGTGACATCAGCACAATGGGGGCGCATATATTTAAAAGTTGGGTCGAATTGTGGTTTGAACCTGCGACCACCGCTGGGTAAATGCAGCGCCTTACCAACGCACTACGTGGATCACATTTTTTATATGTGTGGCGGCAATGTTTTATAAAGTTTGAATTTATTTGGGCGGAAACCAAAGCGGGCCAGCCCCATACCACGTGACCTCACGCCAAGAACCAGGTGCCAGGACCTTAACCGCCCGGCACGAAATCCAATGGAAACCACCAGCCGAGATTTGCGGTCACATGCGTATTTTTGGGCAGTTAACTAACAGTCAAGTTGGTGGATTTTTTGGCGGAGTGCCAAATTTGGGCGGTCCCGCCATAATTGGTGGACCTATCTGGACCTCCACTACAGTTAGCTGGAGTTTTTCAAGGGAAACTGGCAGTTGGGATTAAATGGCCATAACTTTGGCTAGGAAAGTCTGTTTTAGACGAATTTTTTTATTTATTTTTGGTCTCTTCGACCTTCTGAAGCCATTGGCATAGGTTTCACAGCCATTTGAGGTCGTTTGCAGGTGTTTTAGCTTCATGGAAGTTCCAAGAGCCACCAGGGCCAAATCAGTTTGGGAGCCGCATTGGGAATTGTGCAGCCAGTGAATGTGGAACGAAGGTCATTCCTGAAGGTTTTCAACATTCTGAATCCATTTCTACAGCTCTTTTTGCCTGCTGAGGCATTCTTCTCACCGTTTAGCTTCAGGGAAGTTTTCAGGGCCACTAGGGCCATTTCAGTGCTTGAGTTGTTTGGGGGTTGTGTTCATCCATTTTTTGTGATTCAAAAGCCTATGTCTTCTATTTTCGACCTTCTCAGTCTAATGGCAGAGGTTTCAAAACAAATTGAGGTCATCTTCACCTCGAAATTCTCCATGCAAGTCTAAAGGGCCAACTGGGGAAAGTACTGTATAAGGTACAATTTCATTGTTTTAGTGCTTGGGAAAAAGCATGTTTAGCTAATTCCTATCTTCTGATTCTATGTTTACAGCCAGATCTGTCTTTCAAGACACTCATATTCTTGTATTAGCCTTTGTAGCATTTTTAATACAAGAGGACAAGCCTAGTTGGAGAGGCTTGATCCAGCAGATGTAGCCCAGAAGGGGTGAACTGTTTTATCATTTTGATGTCTTTATTTGCTGAAGATGATATGCTAAACAAAACTGATATAAAGTGTTAAACAGCGAATATACATAACTTGCATACACACATAATCACCTGTTCAGCTACAGAAAGTTATTTGTCTTATTCTGCAAGACATCAAACTTCAAGTATGTGTATGTCAAAGACTTCTAAGTGTTTACTTTGTTATTTCTTTAGGCAGAGCCTATAGAGGGTCAGGTAGCCTCTGGAACTCATCCTCTTTTCAGAGGTGACATGTCCAGTGAATGCCCCTACAGTCTATCTCTGTATAAGAAATACGAAGTTTTCACATTTTCAGAGGTCACTTGGAGTGTATAGCTCACATTTGCAATTATAGGAAATGGATACCTTGCACCCTTAAACAAGTACAGTCCATTTTCAGATCAGATGGTATCAAAGCTCAGGTTGAGCATTTGTTTGTGCAAAAGGTGTTAAAGCAGTGTAAGAGATTGAATGTTTTATTTGTTGCAAATGGTTGCTTGAATAAGAAGGGGTTTTTGTTTGACATTTGGTTAAAGCTTGTCATTTGATTGAAAGCTTTGAGAACTCTTATTTGGAAGTTTCTTTTGTTTAATTGACCATTTACATAATGTCAACTTCTTCCACAAGTGAAGGTTCCTCCTTCACAAAATTCTTCAATGATGACATGAAGAATGAGTTCATTAAGGTGAAGGACATGATGCATATTCTCATTGAGGATCAAAGAGAAAGTGTTAAGCTTCATGCACAATTGTTGGCTATGAAGGATGAGAAGGAAATAATTCTCCAAAGACTACATGACATGGAGAAACAACTCCTTCAAGCTCAAGAAGCTTTGTCCAAGAAAATGCATGAGGATGAGGTAAATCATTCAAAGTTGTCTTCAATTTCCTCAATTGAAAAGTGTGTTGGTTCTTTTGAGAAACATACCAGAGGCATAGGGTCCAAATTAATGTTTAAGATGGGTTATCAAGAAGGCAAAGGTTTGGGCAAGCATGCACAAGGCATGGTTGATCCTATTTCAGTTGTGGAGCGACCCAAGAATTGGTCTTGGATATGAACAGTTTAATGGTGAAGAATTCAAATACTTGAATGCATGTGATGCAAATTTAAAAAGAACCTTTATCCCAAGTTTTCAAATGAATATATGCCAAAATTGTTTTAAGGATGATTGCCATTGTTTTAAGCCATCATTGTAGCAAGTAGAGGGTAAACATGTCACTTATGGCGAGCATGCAAATGTAAACAATTTTCAAGACAAGCACAGTGATGAAATTCTGAAAAGGAAAGTTGTCTCCTCTATTAGTTCATCATCTCTCGGAGACAAAAAGGATGGACATTCTATGCAACAAACGAGGAAGTTTTGTAGCGCATTTTGTGGTGGATTTAACCATGTTGCTTCAAGATGCTGGTTGAAAAAGAAAGCACACAGGAAGCAGAAGAGGCAAAGAAAACTTTCTCAGAAAAAGTGCTTGAAAGTTGTAATTTTTTTCAAAAGAAGGGACATCATGTTTCTCATTGTTGGACCTTGCATCCAACAAGCCGTCCAAAGCACATGCAGCTTGAGGACAAAAACATTGGCGCAAGTGGATCTATGGATTCCATTATCGATGTGGAAGATTTCACATGAAGAAATGTTGCTGGAAAAAAAATCGCCATTGAAGTGGGCGTGGTAAGAAGTGGATGACTTCTTGACACAGTAAGACCATTACTCCTTTTGTACATACAAACTTTGGATGTATGCATGTTTTTTTATGTTGTTGCAAAAATTTCGCCATGAAGGTAAAAGATGAGTATGAGACTCACTCTATTGCAGCGAAAGTTATATTCATTTCAGATTTTAAAGTACATGTACATGTGATCGAGGATATTGTACTTTTGATTGTACTTAAGAGGAAGTTGAAAGATAAGCTGCATGCATGAGAATGATATGCATGAGCATAGGGATCATGATGATTTCCTTGTATTTTAAACATGTATGTGTGATAAACTTGAAGGGTTGATTACTTTGTTTTTAACCATGCATGTAATGTGTATTGACTTGGGAAAAGTTAATTTGATCTCCAAGATTGTAAAGAGGAGAAATGATGAAGTGTTTCATCTTTGTAAAAGCCTTCTCATTTGGGAGGCAGTTATTCTTCTAGAGCGGAGGTGCTATGGATGGGCATCGTGACAGTTAGCAAGCTCACATGTTCAAAGGAATATTTCAGCTCATATATCAACAAGTTTCATTACTGGTTCCGGCAATTTTAGATTTTTCTGGCGAAAGAACTTGGTCAGGATTCGACGAGTACTTGGCTTATGCAGCGAAAAGTCGCCATGACGACAGTTGGCAAGGCAGGACATTTTGGCATCAGTATGCTCTTTTGGCTGAACGGAAGAGGATAATTTTGTTCCTCAAGTGTTGTACAGTTCAGTTCAGAGATTCAGTGAGCTTTTGGGGACCAAAAGCCTTCTCATTTGAGAGGTGTGATCAGGAGCTCAGGACCAAGTGTCGTAAAATGGTCAAAAATAAAAGTGCTCAAAATTAGATCAAACCTAAAGAACTGGATAGAGCTAGTCCTCCTGATTCCAGTGCCACAAACGGTTTGAAAAACGGTCGCCGTATGAGAAAGTTATGCCAAAAACAAAATCGCCCAATAACCCTTAATTTTTCAAATATTTTTCAAAAAAAAAAATATCAAAAAAAAATATTCCGTAGAATATTCTTTGAAATATTCTAGGGAATATACCTTTTTGGGCAGCCAATCACAGGTTGCCACATGGCAAGCCTGGAGGCTGTCACATGGTTCAAGTGACATCAGCACAATGGGGGCGCATATATTTAAAAGTTGGGTCAAATTGTGGTTTGAACCTACAACCACCACTGGGTAAATGCAGTGCCTTACCAATGCACTACATGGATCACATTTGTTATATGTGTGGTGGCAATGTTTTATAAAGTTTGAATTTATTTGGGCGGAAACCAAAGCGGGCCAGCCCCTAAGGGCCAGCCCCATACCACGTGACCTCACGCCAAGAACCAGGTGCTAGGACCTTAACCTCCCGGCACGAAATCCAATGCAAACCACCAGCCGAGATTTGCAGTCACATGCAGATTTTTGGGCAGTTAACTAACAGTCAAGTTGGCGGATTTTTTGGCAGAGCGCAAAATTTGGGCGGTCCCGCCATAATTAGCGGACCTATCTGGACCTCCACTACAGTTAGCTTGAGTTTTTGAAGGGCAACTGGCAATTGGGATTAAATGGCCATAACTTTAGCTAGGAAAGTCTGTTTTGGACAAAAAAAAAATTTATTTTGGGTCTCTTTGACCTTCTGAAGCCACTGGCATAGGTTTCACAGCCATCTAAGGTCGTTTGCAGGTGTTTTAGCTTCGTGGAAGTTCCAAGAGCCACCAGGGCCAAATCAGTTTGGGAGCTGCATTGGGAATTGTGCAGCCAGTAAATGTGGAACGAATGTCATTCCTGAAGGTTTTCAGCATTCTGAATCCATTTCTACAGCTCGTTTTTTCTGTTGAAGTATTCTTCTCACTGTTTAGCTTTAGGGAAGCTTTCAGGACCACCAGGGCCATTTCAGTGCTTGAGTTGTTTGGGGGCTGTGTTCATCCATTTTTTGTGATTCAAAAGCCTATGTCTACTATTTTCGACCTTATGAGTCTAATGGCAGAGGTTTCAGAACCAATTGAGGTCATCTTCACCTCGAAATTCTCCATGCAAGTCTAAAGGGCCACTAGGGCCAACTGGGGAAAGTATTGTATAAGGTACAATTTCACTGTTTTAGTGCTTGGGAAAGAGCATGTTTAGCTAATTCCTATCTTCTGATTCTATATTTACAGTCAGATCTATCTTTTGAGACACTCATATTCTTGTATTAGCCTTTGTAGCATTTTTAATACAAGAGGACAAGCCTAGTTGGAGAGGCTTGGTCCAGTAGATGTAGCCCAGAAGGGGTGAACTGTTTTATCATTTTGATGTCTTTATTTGCTGAAGATGATATGCTAAACAAAACTGATATAAAGTGTTAAACAGCAAATATACATAACTTGCATACACACATAATCACATGTTCAGCTACAGAAAGTTATTTGTCTTATTCCGCAAGACATCAAACTTCAAGTATGTGTATGTCAAAGACTTCTAAGTGTTTACTTTGTTATTTCTTTAGGCAGAGCCTATGAGGGCCAGGTAGCCTCTGGAACTCATCCTCTTTTTAGAGGTGACATGTCTAATGAATGCCCCTACAGTCTATCTCTGTATAAGAAATACGAAGTTTTCACATTTTCAGAGGTCACTTGGAGTGTATAACTCACATTTGCAATTATAGGAAATGGATACCTTGCATCCTTAAACAAGTACAGTCCATTTTCAGATCATTTCTTGAAGTGACTCTGTTAGTGTATTGTCTAGGCCTACTGGGAGCGGAGCAACACTAGAAACCTATTTTAAAGTTCTTAATACAATAAACACTTTGTCTTGTTCTCTGCATCATCATAAACTATTGGCATGTGTGAACTTATAAGTGTTTGTTTAATAGCTATTAGGATCTATCTAAGATAGAGAGGAAGGGAAAATTTGTAAAGGTCAAGGTAATGCAAGAGGTACCCATAGTGGTTTTTCAATACTTCCTCGCATTATCATTCAAACTCAATTATAGGGACGCAACATGAGATGATGGATTCTATGAGTGGTTCACCAATTTTTATAGCCACTACAACAACACCCAAAAGTTGTCTATATTAAAAATTTTGGGCCCCCTCAAGACAAGGCTTCAATTCATCTTTTACTATGTTGATCTTATTAGGGTTTGGGATAAACCCTAGATTGTCAAAATGAAGGTTCCCCTCATGTTTTAACCTTATTTATATACCTCCTGGGGTGCATTTTTATCAGCGTAGCATGGCATCATGATCAGAATCATTGCAAGTCATATTCCCCTAGGTTCATGTTTGGTTCCCCATCTCAGCAAGTGCATTAGGGTTTGTAAGAATGTTATATTTCCCTTGCATCCTTGTAACCCTAGACTTACGTGATTGAGGATCCAACCTTGCCTTGCATTAATCCCCTCCCTCTAGATGCATGTTCACAAATTCTTTAGAGTACTTGCATCATCATGTCAGGCACCTCATGGCATGTCAGAGTCCCCTGCAATTAATAGATCCATCAAAGTGCTCGGATGATCTAGTTGGTTGCCCAATTTAAGCATCTCTTGTTCAACCATTTTATAGAATTTTTCTTTGGTTGTTTGAAGTTAGTTTATCTCTCCCATATGTCTCAAATAAATTGTTTCATTGTTCATAATGCTTCATGTTCACCTGTAAAGTTAAGTGTTTAATAAAATAATTGTTTATTTTATTTCTTTGCAGGAATTTACATAAAAGTTGGCTTTGGATACCATGGTGGAGGATTACATTAAAACAATGTCAAGACACCATTCGGGAAGAGAATTTATCTGATAATCCCGGGATCAAAGGGACAAGGCACGCTCTTTATAATATGATGGGGATTTGAATTAAATCAAAAATGGGCATGCATAATGGACATCTAAAATGAACGGAAGTGGTCCGTGCTATTGTTGAAAAGGAAGGAACAAGAGATACATTATACAACGTTGGTGTATATGTATACGTCACCAAATTACGACCTACCCACCCACGCACAAAGGGAGCATCAACCACGGCTTTAGGGCCTCAAACACGTTGGTCAGGCGTACACATCCCTAACTGAGTCTATTGGCCACAACAATATTCAACCAATCCGACATCTCTTCAGCAACAAATTTAAAATTGAAGGGAGTTCCTATACTTTCAATTATCAATTTGACATTTATCAATCACCCGTGGAAAATGTGATGCATCTAGACGTATGGATTTCATAAAGGCGTCCTGGAAGATCAATTGAATGGAATCCCGTCGTGAAATCCAAGTGATGAACTTGGATTTTGGTCCAACGCCCCTAATTTTCCATTAATCCGCTCAATTGGGACAACTCATATGTAATTAATAAAAAGGGGGAACATGATCGATAGAATTTTGGGACCATCTTACACTGGGGCTTTGAACATTTGGAACAAGCATAATTAGAAATCACAGCATGAAGAAATACAAGCATATATTCATGGTGCGTTAAAAGCAACCTCAAGTGCTAAAGATACAATGATTGCTATAGTGGGGCGTGTCGAAATTAAAATTACGCCCTCTCATTAAAGAATATAAAGGGATTTGTTTGGGACATATCTTAAATGACTTGGCTTGAAATCAAGTAATATAGAGCGTTAACATACCCAGAAAACACAATGCCCAAATTTCACTGAAGGGTGCTAGTAGTATCCAGGTTCGACTCACTATGTAGAGATGAATTGATAGTGTGTCAACTAAAGAATATATACACAATAAATATTGATTGCTAGACGTGTAAATCATTGTAAAGAAAAGTTAGGCAAGAAAATAAGCTTTGTCCAGATTTGATGTTCTTGTATATCGTTTTCCATCTGAAGTAATGTCGATGCAAGGAGTGCGACTAGGTCATACACCAGGTCGGAAAATCGTAACAGAGTCCCAAGTAATACGCCTAGAAACTACGACGTATCTTATTTTTTATATTGTGGTAGTTTGTTGATTTCCTGAATATTTGAGAATCTAATGGACATAAATGAAGTTAATTGTTTGGTAATGATTGTTAATTCTCCAAATATTCAAAAATCATAGACATAAGTGCGATCAATTATTTGACGATGTCCATGTCCGTTCAATTCAATTGACCGCACCCATGTCCATCCAATTCTCAAATATCCAGGGAATCAGCAATCCACATAACCTCCCCGTTCCAAACTGCTTAGTGGCAGAGTCACGCTTAACAAAGATTATGTGGTCTCACCCATATGCGACTTTGCGACCATGCCAAAATCGCACCTCACACTCGCAAATAGAAATTGGAAAATCCTACCTATTCATGGAGTTCAATGTGATCAGAGATGGGAAAAACTTTGCGACCATGCCAAAATCACATCTCACACTTGCAAATAGAAATTGGAAAATGCGACCTATTCATGGAGTTCAATGTGATCATAGATGGGAAAAATGGAAAGTGAGACAATGAATTTAATAATTTGCATCTGAGGCATAGTGAAAGGGGTCATATCTACCATATACACGAAGGTTGAATTTTAAATGCTAGATATATGAAGCAGATTTTTAATCATTACTGTGTTAGTGCATGGAGTTAATGAAGTAATGAAGGCTTGACTGATCGGTTTGAGCCTGCGACATAGTGGTGACATATTGTTTGAGCTTACGCAGATCTTTTCACCCTGAGATAGAACCTGATGGTTTCGCGTTGCAATAGTGATATCGCCCTCCAACCGTTTAAACTATAAAGATATAAAGTAGCATGTACTTAATTGGTTTCGTTACAATGAAGTGACTATGATCAATGAACGCATAACCCCATGCGATAGATGACACAAGCCACACATGATGATAAAAGCCCAGGTTCTGTTACAATGAAGTGACTATGGTCAATGAACTCATAACCCTAGACGATAGATGACACAAGACAGGCATGATGATAAAAGCCTAGTTTGTGTAGAAGGACCACCAACCCAACACTTTGTATGGAGGATAAAAGGAATATTTTGTAATATTAGCCTTGAGATCATTGTTGATGTTTCCACATACATCAATAATGTTACATGCCAAACATACTTTCTCTTAGGAAGTGACTACACTGGAGTCAATCATTGATTTTATTTTTTCATGATTCTATCCCATTTCTAGTTTTATTCTTTGAACACATTATGACTAGTGTGATTTGTTTGCAAGTAAGAGGAAGGGAGCAAGAATGTCGATCTCAATGAAAGAATTAGGGTTTCCTGCAAACGTTGCAACTAAGGTTTCAGCAAGACCGAAACCGGATCCACTCAAGCTCCTAGAACTTGCTAGCAATATCCAGAACACAATAAAAAGGGATGATTGGATGCAAGCAAGGCACAACAGCAAGAAGTTCAACAGTTCATGTAAGTCTCCCATGGTTTCACAACAATGTTGGCAACAAGAACCCTAGGGTTTCTCGAAACTTCTCTATTCTCCTCACATTTTCCCTTCTATCAAGATGTAAATGTTCTCATCATAATCTCAGTAGCTATGCTAATACTGATTTGAGCATATAACATACATTAGGGATGAGAGAATAGTGGGGGAGGACAAGTGTCATGAGGGTAGGTGAAAGGACACAGGGGGTAGGTGAAGGGTCACCCTTCTCACTTCTCTAAAGAGACCCTTATGCCTCATTGATGTAGGGGGACTTTTAGCACTTGAGTTTGGTCTAGGATTAGATAGTTTATTTGTCCTTGAGAACTAGTGGCACTCAATCCTTGAGAACTAGTGGCACTCAACTCTTAGCAGAAAGTAGTGTGAGTTGCAATGAGGCTAGGGTTTTACATTGAGCAATAGTAAGAGAAGCCCATATTCAACTCTTGGGCTTTGACAAATTGCAAGATATGTACTTGAATTTGCAATGCATTAATAAGATGTTCTTCATGTTTGGCACCAATTCTTGTGTTTACTCATGGTGGTTGTATTGGTTGTTTGATATTGTCATTGTACTTGTATGGTGTAATTTCATATACGCAATATGTTATGGACTTATTCATATTTGTTTAATGCATGTTTGCTTTTGAATTTGTTCTTACCTATTTCTTGCCATGTCGGTGATTTATTGTGAACTAATTTTCAATTAACCTTTGGAATGTTGTTGTTCATGTATGTCTCATTGGGTTTTAACTCATTGTTCCCTCTCATGGCATATTCTTTCTTATTGTTGTTGTGACTTGCTTGTACCTCTTTTTGTAGTTTTTCAATCTTGAGTTGATTTTATTTCATTGTCTAGGCATTCCATTCTTGTCCTCACTCTGACACCTTTTCATTTGACAACCAAGAGCAAAAACATTCATGGTGGCAGTGGAGCCCACATACCAGATGGGGCTCCTATCCCAAATGGTGTGAGGCCTAATTGGGACTTCACACCGGGGAGACCCCCTAGCTGTTGGCGGTACATTCCAGCCCATCAACATATTTTGGCACTAGAAGGAGGGTCAGATGAAAAGCCAAGTCTTTGTAGACTACAGTTTAGTCTCATATATGTAAATGGCTCCATCTAGAATCTCTATCTCGGGCTTCTTTTCTAAAGATATTAATCTTGCAGTGTTCACGGAAGTAGTATATCAGTTGTCATAGTGGAAGTTTGATGGCAAGGGCTGAACAATAGTTTTTGGACACATGCTTCAAGTTCTTCATTTTTGTCACTCTAACAGAATACATTGTAAAGATATTATCGGGAGCTTGTTTACCCTCATGCTCGAAAGTCGTGTTAAGTAGTGTTGCCACACATTACCTGCATCTTCTATCCATTCATTTGAGCAACTCATCAGTAAGCTCTGACAAGCCTTTGACAGGTGCGATTTTCAATATGTGTTTAAAAGGATAAATTAACTTAGAATGAAGCCTGAAGAGTCATTAGAGGATTTTTCTTATAGGTTTGTTCATCTATGTTGTGAATTTCCACAAAGAGATGTTGATTGGATGTATTTGGGTGAGAAATTCCAATGCCCGATTTATGTCTCTCGGAAACATCATCGATCTAAAACAAATCTTGATTCTGGTGATCAACATGATAATATGCAAGTTATAAATTGTCCATATCTTATCCCTAATCTTGTCCCACCTATCTCTCTGAGTCGGAGCAGCCTCAAGCCTCCGAGAAGGAAATCACTGCTTGTGAAATTTCTCATCCTCCTCCTTATTTATTACCTAATGAAGCTTTGGTCATAAATAGTTTAGATGACAAATAATGCTTGCAAGGAGATGAACTAACTTGTATTGCTTTTGAAGCTCTCATACATCCTATTGAATTTGAACCTGAATATCAAGTTGATGTAACATCTCTCCCTATTGATGAAACCAAGCTCAAACCTGTTGAGCATATGCCTCGGTTTATCCTTGAATTTCATCCACCTGTTGGCGATGACTTGGGTCTTATATTAGATAAAGTTGATTGTCCTATCAAATCCAAGGGCCATGACATGCATGCAAATTCATTTTCCCCTCTGGCTAACGCTAATACGCAGGATGTGAGTCCTGGTGCAATTGGTCTCCCTTTTCATCCACTATATCCTGATTTATTTGCCACTACATTAATGGTTTCTTCAAATCATTCAAATTTTATCCATTAGGACAATTTTGAGGTCTAAAATGGGCCTCCTAAGAAAAATGTAAAACCAAAATAAAATTTATAAGAACCAATAGGATTCAAGATGATGATGTCAACCATGGGGGATGATTCACCATTTTTGGAGTAAAAAAGTAAAAATAATAAAAGAATTAAACTATTTTTTCAACTTATATTTTAAAATTATATCCCTAAGGTTTTACTCAAATTTCAAGCAGGAGTACTTTTTGGATGCAAAATTCAATTCCTAATCCAAGGAGTACCCATGTTGCATACTTTCGATGGACTTTACTACACGAAAAATGAGAAATACATGGAAAAACGTGATTGCAATCACAATTTTCATGTATTTTGCATTTTTCATGTAGCAAGGTCCTTCAAAAGTATGCAACATGAGTACTCCTTGGATGAGGAATCAAATTCTGCATCCAACGAGTGTTGTCACTCGAAATTTGAGTAAACCAATAAGGAGATAAGTTGAAAATATGAGTTGAACAAACAATTTTTTCTTTTTTCCCTCTAAAATTTGATGATGTAATCTAATCTTATTTTATTATTTCCACTTTTATTTAATAATTTCCTTAGGAGGCCCATTTTAGACCTGAAAATTCCCCTAATTTTACCGGTGTTGGCTGTGATGATGTACATGAGGATGATTTTTCACAATCACATTATGAAAATGTTGAATCTCTTGTTCCTAATATCTTCCATCAACAATATTTAACATGTAAAGAAGAAGACCTTATATCTAGGCAAATTCAAGATGGTTCTCTCACTGATTCATTTTGACTTTTAATCCAATAAGATACTTATGTGTCATACACCAAACCTAATCAAATTGGTTGCTTCAGCAATTTTCATACTATCAAAAACATATCCGCTCACACCTTGATGATTTTCATTCATATCCATCTATTGATCCTACGAAGCCACTAAAATTTGATGATTCAACTTTCGAAGGCTTGGGGACTCATCAGGAAGTTGAGGCACTTCAAATTTCATTGATGGTTATGTCAGGTTCTCACGATCTTGATGAGAGCCTTCAACCAAGTCAAATTAAGGTTTCTAAAATTAGGGTTTTTATGCTCCAATTTTCTCTCAGTGTCATCTTGTCGGATGCTAGCTCATCTTCGAAAGCCTCTAATTCGATTGATGTTCCTCCGAGCACATATTTCCATCCTCTATTAGCTGACATGCATCAACCTTTGTACCCTGATTTGTGGGCTGAAGAGAATATCATCGGCCATTGTCTCAAATATTTTTTACTCTTGCCCAACTGGTACGGAATGTGATCAACTACAAGAAGGTGATGTCTTACAATCCACTATATGTGGGGGTACCAATCACCTAACTTCTCTTGTTCCTAAGACTCTTCTGGTCAATTCACCTCATTCTTGGGAATCTAACAAATCTGATCCTTTGAACTACCAATCTATCAGTGTTTGGACATCTAATTAAATCAACAATATATTCACTGATGGTTGTCTTATCACAACTAGTGATGACCCTATGCATTCACCTATTAAGATTATGAAACCACCAATATATGGTAACCTACCATTTGAGGATTCAGAGGTTTGTCAGGACGGTGAGAGACTTCAGCTTTCACTGATAGTTATGTCAAGTCCTCATGTCCTTGACAAAATCTATGAACAACTTCAAACTAGGGTTTCTAAAATTAGGGTTTCTACGCTTGAATCATTTGATACCTCAATTGCACCTAACAAATACCCATATTTTCAAGGTCATCAAGTTGATCATGATAGGATTACCAAAAGGATTGAAGGATCTTATCTAGCAAATTCCTCTGTGACCAAGCACCATCTTGCGACACTCACATTAAATTTAGGGTTAAGCATGAAAGAATGGTCTCAAGGATGGATGATCGTGGTTTGCAAGTTTATAATTTTATTTACCAGGATAGGATTGCATCTTGGCTTGATTAGTCTTTTTTGGCATGTTTTCCTATAAGTAGACATGACCTTCTTGTTGTTTTGCATGTTTCATAGGTGAGTATTTTGATTTTTGCACAACTCTTTATGCCACTTCTAATCCTTGACTTATTTTTCTTTGCAGGTTGGGAACTACTACAATCGTTGCATTGGAAGTTTGATTTCACATGACCCGATCTCCTCTATGGATAAATTAAGATTTTAGGGTTTAGACTAGTTAGGTTTTAGGTTTTTCTAATTAAATTTTTCTTTATGCTTAAAATTTTAGATACACTTTGTCGTTATTTATTTATTGCGGGTAGTTAGTTTCATGATATCATGCATTTATCTTGCTTACACTGCTCATTGTTGCATAGCATTCATGAAATCTTTTCATATGCATTACATCAGTATTTTAATTGCAATTGGTTGTTTACTTCCTTGCATTTACATAACATAACATTTCATTGTAGTCTTCCCACTGCATTACATCATGAATTCACCTTCTCGCATAACATGTGATGACCTAGTCTTGCATTTGCTCTTTACTGCACGCCACTGACCCTTCATAAGTCTGGAGCCCTTCGAACAAATTCTAAAGATATATTTGACCTCTTCGCACATGGTAAAACCTTAGGACAGCTACCTTGGTCACCTTTCCTTAATGTTGAAACCCTAACGATTGTGTGTGGTTGTAATGGTTGCTTCAAAAGGCAGCACCTTGTAGAACCAATAATTGAAACTGCATCCAGGAGATGTTTCCTATCAATCTATCTCATTAAAAATTAAAATACGAGTAGGTACTCGTGGGGACTATAATTAATTTAGATGACCTATATTTTTAACTTGAATCTTGTTTCTAGCTTGGTCCTGTATATTTCCTAGTATGTGTTCATTGTTGACCTGTCGATTGGAGTTGTGACGTGGAAACAAGGCATGACAACAAAGCTAAATCAAAATATGTTTCAGTTTATGTCAAACAAGAAACATCCTTTCTTGCTCATAAAATAAGTTGGGATCCCTCATCCACCCTAGCGTAATAAACGTCCAATAATAAGTGCCAATTTTCACATGAAAGAAAATAAAATTAAATAAAGGGTAAAGGATGAGTAAGGATTCATGCGCAAAGATGTGATGCAATGACTCTGTCGAGGTATTGTCCAAGCTCGCTGGTAGCAGAGGAACATTTGTGATTTCTTGAAGTGACTATCTCGGGGTATTGTCCAGGCCTACTGGGAATGGAGCAACACCAGAAAAATATTTTAAATTTCTGGATACAATAATCCCTCTGCCTTGTTCTATACATCATCATTAACTATTAGCATGTGTGAACTTCTAAGTCTGTGTTTAATTACTAGGAGGATCTAGATGAGACACAGAGGAAGGGAAATTTTGTAAAGGTGAAGGTAATGCAAGAGGTACCATAGTGGTTTTTCAATACTTCCTCTCATTATCATTCAGACTCAATTATAGGGACACAACCAGAGATGTTGGATTCTAACAATGGTTCGCCAATTGTTGTAACCGCTACAACAACAGCCAAAAGTTTGGGTATATTCAAAATTTTGGGCGCCCCTCAAGGAAATACTTCAATTCAACTTTAATTATGTTGATCATATTAGGGTTTGAGGGAAACCCTACATTATCAAAATGAAGGTTTCCCTCATGTTTTAATCTAATTCATATACCTCCTAGGGTGAACTCTCATCAATATAGCATGGCATAATCCTCTGAATCATTGCAAGTCATATTCCCCTATGTTCATGTTTGGTTCCCCATCTCAGCAAGTGCATTAGGTTTTGTAAAAATGTTATCTTTCCCTTGCATCCTTGTAACCCTAGACTTATGTGATTAAGGATCCAACCTTGCCTTGCATTAAGCCCCTCCTCTGGATGCATGTTAAAAAATGCATCATCATGGCAGGCACCTCATGGCATGGCAGAGCCACCTGCAATGATTCATCAAAGTGCCTGGATGATCTAGTTGGTTTCCCAATTTAAGCATCTCTTGTTCAACCATTTTATAGAACTTTTCTTTGGTTATGTTATCACAAAAAAATTTGTTTTGTAAGGTTTTTTCAGAAAAGGCTGAAAATTTCAATGTCAGTGCTTTTAATGTAATAAACAAGGAAATTATCAATAGCGGGGCCATCGTCACTTTAAGTGTTCCGATAATTTTTTATGAAGAAATTCGCTGACAACAAGCTTATCAATGTTTCCGATAAAATTGACAATCCAATTGTGAGTGCCAAAAACAAATTTAAAATTTAAAATTTGGAATTGCACTAACCATGTTAGCGTTAATGATGAGGTATGCAAGTGTGCCATGGGTAAGTGTGAGGTTAAATCAATAATTTACCTGTCATCGTTGGTGTATGGTTCATTGAATAATCATGGGTTAAAACATGTTTCCTACAAATCGTACTCAATTTTTCCAAATCGGAATGATCTCCCTTATCCATCGTGAAACTCATTTCATTTTGTAAGTTCGTATTTTCATTTGTATGTTTGGTAACTTTGTTGTTAAATTGGTAATGTTTGAAAAGAGAAATGTTGACATTCCCACTATCGGCGAATTCTAAAAACAGGCTGAAAGGAAATACTGACAGCCAGTCTGTCAACAAAATCGCTAGTTAAAACTATGTTTTTCCTATACAACATAATAATTTTGGGCACGCTTTCCAGACAAATGAGAACCAATTTTATGAAACCCAAAGAGGTTTTTGTCCAAAACGAACTCATTTACAAAAACCTCTCTCAATTTTCTAATATATATCACGGTTTTTGGGTTTTTAAAGGAACCAATGGACCCTATTTTTAGGATTTCGTGAGGAAAAAGCTCATGGAGAGTTGTTGACTTGGATGCCACCTCACCAAATTCGACTTGTTGGTCCTTATCTCCAGCCATGAATCCAGAAAAAACATGATATTTAGATGCAGATAGGATTAAAAAGTTTTATATGCATGTATTTGAGATGTACGTTGTGATTATTTAGACTTATTAAATCTTTGCTAAAAATTGGTTTTTAGTTAGTTTGTCTTTTCTATAAAGACAAAGACTGAAGAATGAGAAAGGGTTGGGGTTTTATATCAGAAACTTATTGTGCCTTGTGTATTTTCTAAAGGTTAAATAAAGGAAGATTGATTTTGCAGCAATGATTCTTGTGTTGAGAGAGTTTGGATATGTGTTTTCATGTTTTTGTTTTCTTTCTATATTGCCATATGTGTATTCTTCTATGACTAATAAGAGTAAATAAATTGAAATCATATTCACTATGATTTGTTTATATGAGAAGTCTGTCACAAATTTATGACTTATGCTTTAAAATATTTCATCCTTGTAGTGCTCTTATAAGTATACCATTGTCTTCTTTTTCCACATTACATCTCAACAATTTTTAAATTTCAGAGTATCTTAGCTACCCTACCTCTATGAAGGTTTTAGTTTGCCTCCTTGTTAATCCAATTATTTGACTCCATGCCAAATGGAAACCTATCAAACCCTACCACATCTTTGAAACACTATTAAAGTAAAGCTATTCATTTTGTTAAGTACATAACGAGTCATTTTGACAGAGTTATAGAAGGGATCCCCCTTCGGATTGAAAGGGCTACCTTTCAATTCAAGAGATTGGTTAGAGGTTACCTCAGTTATTTCCTTCCAAAACCAAGGATATTTCTAAGTGATAATATTTTGGCACCATTTTCAGGGAGCGAAGGTGAAATTTTCCCTGGGAGAATGATAAGATCCATATTTGATTGTTGATGGTGCACAATTTTTAGGCATAAGCAAGTTGTGCATCATTCACCTGGCCACTCCAATCAAGCTTCATAATCAAATTCAAATACTCCACTGGAGGACAAGCCTTATTGACAGGACATGAGAGGACAATACGAGAAAACCAGGTATCAAAGATCGAGTTTTATCCAAGATGTAATATTATTTTTTGTCAATTACTTCTTTTCATTTCCCGAGCATATCAAAATAATTTTCCATTGCTCACTGTATTCGAATGCGGAACATAAATCTACATTTGTATATACTTCTTTAAAAATTGTAGATATACCTCCTTCTTGCATTTCTGATCTTGACCAAGTTTTTTCATCCGATCCATATGATGTCCATGACTAGTCTTGTGAGCCTCATGTGATCAAGGTTGATATTACGCCCCATGTATTTGATCTAATACCTTCCAAGATTCAAGAGATCTATATACCATTAATATTGCCAAATACCTTCCATGCCTTTCCTCCGAAACATTACAAATACCTTCCTAAGATTGATGGGGAACCTGATAACTTTGCAACTAAAAAACACATTCAAACCTTACAGCATTTTATAGATCTTTTGAAGTTGAGCATGATGATGTTTACTTGCGAACTTTTTCTCAATCATTACAAGGGGATGATAAAGAATGGTCTAAACATTTAGAGCCTAAATTGGTCAGTTCATGGGAGGAACTGAGTGATTTTTTTAAGAAATTTTGGGGTGAAAGGAAATCCAAGTATCGACGTTTTTCAGAGTTTCATGGCATATATAAACAGAGAGATGAAACTGTCTCTATGTTCAATGCGAAATTTTTCAGTCTTTATCAGAAGATACCTAGAGACATTCAACCTCATGTAGTTGTTGCCATGTTGCATTCTGAAACAGTGTTTCATTCAGATTTCTCTTACCATCTCATGAACAAGAGATCTGTGACCTTACAACAAATGTTTATTGATGCTCATGAAATAGATGAGAATCTTCGAGCATGTGAGAAACTGCCAAAACAGGTCTTGGATGAAACAAATGTGGATGAACAAGAGAGTGAGCATGTTCAAATGAGACTTGTTATGAATCCTGATCCATTTCATTATGAGCAGAGAATTGATAGTCATACATTTTCTCGAAAGTCTCAATAATGATGTTTTTGCAGAGAGCAATAATAATCTTGTTGGAAAGCAAGTTACTGCTCCAAATTTTGATTTTCCTATATATGATGGATATGATGATGACTTTCGTGAAAAACCAATTATATTTCCTTCATCAAAAAATGTTCATTTTCAACAGTCTAATGAAAGCACTCGACCTATATATCACAGTTACAACATTGGACATAAAGAGATGATCAATTAGTTGAGGCTGACTATTTGTCTTTATGCTTTTCTTCATTCAAGTTGTTGAAAGAGAAATTTAAAATCATAAATGAAGCAGAGGAACGTGAACCGATACAAACTCACATAGGTTTGCTAGGACAAACTGACAACATTATAGATCAACAGGAAGATTTTCATGTTTTTCGTGATCATGTGGCTTTATATATGTAGAGTTTTGTCAGTTCAGATTCACAACCATTAACTTATAGAGATTTTGAAAATGATCATTGTAAGGATGCTAATTCTCAAAAGCAACCAGAGATATTTTCTTTATCAGAAAGTATTCCATTACAGTTTTCATATGAATATTTTCAACTGCTTTATGACAACCATCAGATTGAGATGCATGGAAAAAAATAAGCAATCGAAGGGATCACACATCAAAGTTATAGTCTTTTACATTGTTGTGAGATTAATTTGCAAGCATTTGAGGATCCTTTTGTAGGTTTTTTAGAGTCAATAAGCAACCCCAAGTTTTCAAATTTTATCAATAATGAATTTGTTTTCAAGTTTTTAAATAAGTTGCAAGAATGTGGTAAAGCAAAGAGTGATGGATTTATGCCCGCTAATTCTATAATTAAGAAAGGACAATTTACTAATGTGGAGCAAAGAAAAGAACACAATCAAGGAGCTACATTATTTCAGCAGCTACTTGACTGGTTGTATTGGCATTTTTCTATTATTTGGTTCAACAATTCTTCCAACAGTTTAGAGTAGGTAGTTGTGTGCAATAAGCTTGTTGGGAAAAGCATGAATTTCAATTCGTTTTTCCACAATGAGTTTTTCAATTTTAGTTTTCAATTTATAGTAAGTAGTGTGTGGTTTTCAATTACAAAATAAATGCAGGTTGCAAGTTATAGTTGCTTAGTTGGGATCATCCCAACGGATCAGGCCTCTGGTCTATGGGGTTCTTGCTGCCATATATGATCGACAACGTCCCAATGAAGCCAGCTATTATCACAATAAACTTTGTTTTTAAAGGTTTTTTCATAAAAGGTTGATAGTCTCAGTGTCATTGTTTTTAATGTAATAAATAAGGATATTATCGATATAGTGGTTATCAATGCTTTAAGTGCTCCAATAATGTTTTCTAAATAAATTCGCTAACAACGATCTTATCAACGTTTCTGATAAAATTGACAAGCCCATTGTTAGTGCCAAAAAGAAATATAAGTTTAAAATTTGGAATTACGCTGACCACATCAGCATCAATGACGACGTATGCAAGTGTTCCATGAGTAAGTGTGAGATTAAATCATAAATTTATCCACTACCATCGATGTATGGTTCATTAAATAATCATGGGTTAAAATGTGTTTCCTATAAATTGTTATCATTTTTCCAAATCAGAATGATTTCCCTTATCCACTGTTAAACTCATTTCATTTTGTAAGTTCGTGTTTTCATTTGTAAGTTTGGTAACTTTGTTCTTAAATTGGTAACGTTTGACAAGAGAAATGTTGAAATTCCCACTATCGTTGAATTCTAAAACTAGGCAGAAAGGAAATGCTCACAGTCAATCTGTCAACGAAATCATCAGTTAAAACTTTGTTTTCATGTATAGCACAATAATTTTGGGCATGCTTTCCGGACAAATGAGAACGAATTTTACAAAGTTGAAAGACGTTTTTATCCAAAATGGGATCATTTAGAAAACCTCTCTCTATTTTCTAATAGATATCATAGTTTTGGATTTTTGAACGGATCATTGGACCCTATGTTTCAGGATTTCGTGAGGAAAAATCTCATGGACAATTGTTCACTTAGATGCCACCTCACCAAATTTGACTTGTTGATCCTTATCTCCAACCATGACTCCAACAACAACATGATCTTTAGATGCAGATATGATTAGAAAGTTTTATATGCATGTATTTGAGATGTACGTTGTGATTATTTAGACTTTGTAATTAAAGCTTTGCTAAAAATTGGTTTTTAGTTAGTTTGTCTTTTATATAAAGACATAGACTAAAGAATGATAAAGGGTTGGGGTTTTTATCAAATACTTATTGTGCCCTGTGTATTTTCTGAAGGTTTAATAAAGGAAGACTAATTTTGCAGCAGGGATTCTTGTGTTGAGAGAGTTTGGATATGTGTTTTCCTATTTTTGTTTTCCTTCTATGTTGTCATATGTGTATTCTTCTATGACTGATCAGAGTAAATAAATGGAAATCATATTCACTATGCTTTGTTTATATGATCAGTCTGTCACAAATTTTTTACTTATGTTTTAAAAGATTTCATCCTTGTGGTTCTCTTATAAGTATACCATTGTCTTCTTTTTCTGCATTCCATCTCAACATTTTTAAATTTCAAAGTATCTCAGCTATTCTGCCTCTGTTAAGGTTTTAGTTTGCCTCCTTGTTAAGCCAATTATTTAACTCCATGCCCAGTGGAAATCTATCAGACCTTACCACATTTTTGAAACCCTATTACAGCAAATCTAGTCAATGTGTTAAGTACAAACTAGTCATTTTGACTAAGTTATAGAAGGGATCCCCTTCAGATTGAAAGGGCTACCTTTCAATTCAAGAGATTGGTTAGAGGTTACACCAGGAATTTCCTTCCAAAACTAGGGAGATTTTTTAGTGATAACAAGTTGTTTTAATTTATGATATCTCTCCCATATTTCTCAAATAAATTGTTTCATTGTTCATCCTGCTTCATGTTCACTTGTAAAGTCATGTGTTTAATAAAATAATTATTTATTTTATTGCTTTGCAGAAATTTACATAAAGTTGTCTTTGGATACCATGGTGGAGGAATACATTAAAACAACGTAAAGACACCATTTAGGAAGAGAATTTATCTGATAACACCTATATCAAAGAGACAAGACAGACTCTTTATTATATGATGGAGATTTGAATTAAATAAAAAGTGGTCATGCATAATGGAAATCTAAATTGAATGGAAGTGGTATGTGATATTATTAATAAGGAAGGAACAAGTGATACATTATACAGCGTCAATGTATATGTATACATCACCAAAGAACAAAGGGAGCATCTAAGGCATCAACCACAGCGTTATGGCCTCAACCACATTGGTCAAGCATACACATCCCTAACTGAATCTAATGGTCACAACAATATTCAATTATATATTCAAGGGAGTTCCTATATATTCAATTATCAATTTGACATTTATCAATCACCCATAGAAAAATGTGTTGCAGGCAGGCATATGGATGTCATAAAAGGAATAACTAATGCAAAGATTATGGATGTTTGAGCTGCCGAGGAAGCTGTCGTTACAGCAACCAACCAGGGCGCGGCTCCCATGGCGTCTTACCAATCTTGAACAGGCAGGTGTTTACTCATGGGTAAGTCCCCCCCTCACTACCAGCTCGCCAGCTATACTTCTACAGCCATGAACCTTCTGCTGCGTCGTGTCCCCATACTGGCTACGCATGTTTCATGCATTACACTCTTTTGACACGTCCACACTCCCTCCTGTTGGCCTCCCATCTCTGCCTTTTCCCTATATATCGGGGTTCTACGTAGGAAGTAAGGTTACTCTCTCTTTCCCCTGTGCCTCAGGCGCAGGGTCATCCTTCTCCTTGTTCACTCGAAGACTTTAATCTCTTTGAGGTTCCCGGCTATCCTGCAATCACTGTTTTCTGCTCTCCTGCTTCGGGTTTCGCTAGCGGTCGGTGGTCGTCCTTCCTCGGCATGCTTTTAGCAACAGGTCAGGTTAATTTTTTTGCAGTCTGTTATTATTATGGATTTTAAGTTTTAATGAGTTTATCTCTGATATAAATAGTGCCAAAGACTGTGTTTTTACATCATCTATGGTTTATAAAGCTGGTTACATGCTATGATATGGTCTGTTTCATGCTATGTTTTTGGTAAATATAAGGCTAAATATATAGTTGCTTTCATGCTATTTTTTTGGGTAATTTAAGGTTGGCCTCATGTTGCGGTTGATAGACTCCTGATCTATATGGCTTTTTCTTGTTCTTGCTCTGCTCCTTTCTCTCTCTGCTTGCCTGAGCCAATCTCCCTCATTTGTTAATATGTTATCTTCAGTTTATCAATTTCTTCAGGGATTTATATTCATATACAAGCAACGTTCCGAATTTCGCTTCAGAATTGGGGACTGGTGGTGTATTTTTAAGGTATACTGTTGTTGTATTGATTTCCATGATCCTCCTTCCACATAACTGGATCACTTAGCTTGTCTCAGCTCTGCTCTCTCACCAGATTTAACCCTTGCTCGCTCTCCTCCGACTCTTCTTTTTCCGGCATGATTTTTCTGGCTTCTGAACAATTTCAAATGGCCACTTGACCATTTTCCTCAATCTTTCTTTTGGGATTGGGTCTGATATCCTCCTATGTCCTTTCAGAGGCTGTTGATGCATTGATCATCTTGGTTCTTCTTCATTGGGTCTCTTTCTCGGCGGGATGATGTCTTCCTTCTTTAATGATATCTGGCTTTCTGTTTTCCTTATGCTCTCGTAATCTGGTGCTCCCTGGCAGTGACGGCTCGATTTCTTCTCGAGTCTTCGAGTCCGTATTTCCTTCCATACGGTTGAGGCAGGTCTCTCATTACTCCCCATCTGGCTATTTATTATCCAGGCTTTATCTACAAATGGTCTTCTGACTTCCTTTTTTAATATCTAGTACTATATTGGATTTTTTTGGATATGTAATCTTTTCTTGGTAAGAGTCTCGTCCATTTCCCCTTTCTTGCTTTCCTCATCTCTGATGGAAGGTGGGTCTGAATCATCTGCCACGGAGGCGATGATTCAGGCCAAGATTATGGCTGAGAAGACATGGGCTTCAGACAAAAATTCTGGAGGGTGGCGATCTACCTTGGATCACGTGGCAATCCATCCGTCTTTTCATGACTCTCACGGGGCTCCGGGTGCGGGATCCTCTCGGACTCATAATCATCTTGGTGATAAGGGGCTTCACGTTCAATCCCTATATAACAAATCTTGGAACCCGGCCAAAACATTGGCTCCCCCTCCTGCCATTGTTTTGTACAATATTCATCTCTCTGAAAGAATTGATAGTTTACAGAATATTGCACTGATTGGTCGTTGGCACTTCCCTGAGATGTGCAACAAGGAGATGCGGAAATGGATTGTTGCACACTGGAAAACGGTGATTGGATATACTCCCATCATCTCTCACCTCATGAAGGATTGGTATTGTTTCCATTTCCTCAATGTCGTCGATGCTGATGCTATTCTCTGGGGTCCATGGGTATATAAAAGAAGTTTTCTTGCTCTCCATCGATGGTTCATTGGATATGACCCATTAAAAAATACTCCCTCCAACAACCTGATTTGGGTTAAACTCCCGAATCTCCCATTGGAAATGTGGTCAAAAGAGATTCTTGAGGTTATTGGCAATTCCACTGGCCGTTTTATATATGTTGACCCATGGTGTATTGGTGAGAAAGATAAAAGAATAGCGTGGATCCTTATTGAACGTGCTTACAGGGGTGGTTACCCAGACCATATTGAGATCTCTTGGCATGGTTTGAATATATCCCAGCGTCTAGATTTCTGGGGTATCCCCTTTCGATGTGCCGCATGCCACAAGACTGGCCATCTCATCAAAAATTGTCCCTGGAAATCTACCCATAAGCGCAGAATCTCTCATCGCATGAAGTCTTCCACGTATGCTTTCCATGCGGCTGATCCTTTTCCTGGCCCACATCCTGCTAATTATGTTCGTCATTCACCTGTCTCTCCAAGTCATACTGAACAGATCTCATCTCCTGCACCTGTATTATATCATGAAGGGCGGCCTTTTCATGATCGTCCCTCGTCGGCGACCCTCGCTTTTCTCCCATGCGAATCTGTCCCGGAGCCTCATGACGATCCTGCTATTCGATCCCCCTCTCCTCTGCATCTCAAGGATCTTTCCCTGGGCTCACACCCCATTCTTATATCGTCCTCCTCCCCTAATCACGCTCAATTCCCTACGCCATCTATGAAAGGGAAGGAACCTCTTATCGTTGTCACCCCTGCTAATTCTCCTGCTTCATCCCCTGTTAACCTCTTTGATAGTGACATTGATCTCCTCCTCAGTCACAAATATCTGGAATTAGAACCCCTCACTATTCATAAACCCTCCGCCCATGCCTCCCCCATCATTAGTCTGGAGTCTCCAAGAATATTATCGTGAGGAAGAAATCCCGGGGTGGTATTCGTCACTTCAGGGGGAGGTCAAATATTCCAGAATGTGAGGTGCACAACTTATCTCTGGTGGATGTTCCCATCTATGATATGTCATCTTCACAGCCTCTTAGAGTAGATGCGGCTGGCCACTCATCAAAATGACTAATATTGTTTCTATGAATATCCGTGGGCTCGGCGCTGGCCCCAAATTTCTTGCGCTAAAAGATATTTTCTCATATGCTCGCCCAAAATTAATTCTCATTCAAGAAACAATGCATTGTAGGCTTTCTACCATCACATATTTTCGTAAAATGTTTCCTTCTTGGCATCTGGTGGCTTTGGATGCCACAGGTCTTTCCGGGGGGCTCGCCATTCTGTGGGATCCACAATGGATACATGCCAAGGCGTATAAATGTTTTGCCGGTATTCTGATTTCCGCAATTTTCAGAGGAAGAGGATTCCCCATCAATGTTTTAAACACATATGCTCCATACCAGCACAAATTCCCATTCTGGGAAAGGTTTTTTGCATATGATCTATGTGAAATTCAATCACTGATGATTGCTGGTGACTTAAATTTCACTTTAAGTCCTGATGAATGTTGGGGTTGCGGCAGGAAGATGGACCCGCTTGCTAATTTCATTAAGTCTCATCTATTGAACAGGAACTTTGTTGACATTGTTCCATCAGACCTGATGCCCACATGGGACAATGGACGGGTTGGCCAGGCATATGTTGCCAAACGCATTGATCGTGTTATTATACATGCAGACATTATTGGCAAGTTGGGTATGTCCATATTTTCGATCGGGAATGCATATATATCGGACCATCGCCCCATATTTTTTCATTGGCGAAATATGAGATTCAAGAAGGGATTTCCTTTTAAATTCAACCGTACCTTCCTGGAGGACCCGGATCTAAACAATATGGTATCCAAAGCCTGGAAGGACACATTGCCTGGCGTTTCACATACTCCTCTCCCCTCTTTTAGAGAAAAGATGGGGTTTGTGCGCTCCATTGTTAAGGAATGGAAAATGGATAAACGGAAGAAGGATCGGCAGTCTCTCCTGAACATTCAATGTGAATTAGACTTCATCACAAATTCTATGGACCCCAATTCTCTCCCATTTGATACTAAGCGATGTATCGGGGAGCTCACAAGATACAAACTCCATTTACTCCAGCTGGAGGAATCCACTTGGAGACTTAAGAGCAGAGCATTATGGCTCAAAGAAGGAGATCGGAACACCAAATTTTTTCATAAATTTGCTAATGCCAGACGTGAGAAGAATGCCATATGGAGGATCAGTGATGGTAAGGGAGGCTTCTTCTATTCACAACAGGATATTACATGTGCTGCGCTCAAACATTTCAAACAACAATACAGCAAGGGGAAGGGAAGTGTCATTCAGGACATCCTTTGGGGCATCGAACAGTTCCCACTAATGTTCGATGATATAAAGAATGAATCCTTGTCTCAGCCTATCACTGAGAAAGAACTCTATGGAATCCTCAAGGCTTTCAGCAAGGACAAATGTCTAGGCCCGGACGGCTGAACTATTGAATTTTTCATACATTTCTTCGATATCATCAAGCAGGATCTTATTAGGATGATCGAGGACTCTAGATTGACAGGGCGCATTCATCAACATACTTCATCCACTCTGATTGCATTAATTCCAAAAAAGAGGGGCGCGGATACTTTCCATGATTATAGACCAATCTCCTTATGCAACATATCCTTCAAGATTATATCTAAAATCATTGCTGAGCGTATAAAGGGCACTTTGGCTACCTTCCTCTCAAAAGATCAACATGCCTTTCTGAAGGGTCGTAATATTCTAGATGTTGTGGCCAACACACAGAAATGCATGTTCTCCATGATCACAAAGGACATTGATGCGGCTATCCTAAAAATAGATCTACAAAAAGTATATGATTGTTTGGACTGGGGTTTTATCAGATGTTTACTGGCGAAGATCGGTCTGTGGCCTGAGGTAATCCAATGGATTATGGCATGTGTAGAAAATGTCAACTACGCTATTAATATCAATGGCATCCTATCCTCATATTTTCTTGCTGAAAGAGGCCTCCGTCAGGGATGTCCTCTTGCCCCCCTTCTTTTCATATTGGCCATGAATACTCTCAGCTTACATATTAACAAGGCGGTTAATGAACATAGATGTCGGCCCATCAAGATTAGCAGGTATATCTCCATATCGCACAACCTTTTTGTGGATGATGTACTTCTTTGTGCTATGCTATGCCAAGATTCATGGAACTGTCTATTCGACATTCTTGTCAATTTCCAAAAATCCACGGGACTTATCATCAACAAGTCCAAATCTACTCTTTACCACAATGGTACAAATATGATTTTGATTAACAGAATTGTTGCTATGTTTGGAATCGTCACATGTTTGCTCCAAGATGGTATTAAATATTTGGAGTTTCACCTAAAAGCTAATGGATATACAGCAAAAGATTGGGAATGGTTAATTGAGAGATATTACAAAAAAATCTTGTCCTGGGAATACAGGACCCTTTCGATGGCTAGTAGAGTTATATTAACATCAGCGGTCTTGTCACAGATGTATGTATATTGGGCACATTTATTCTACCTTCCCACATGTACCATTCAACGGATGAACAAGGTCACGGCGAATTTCATATGGGGTGGAATGTCTGAACAGCGGAAATACCACCTCGTCAAAATGGATGTCATTTCCATTCCAAAACAACATGGAGGTTGGGGTCTTAAGGACTTAAGACTTTTTGGCCGGGCTCTCCTATACCGATCTTTATGGCGAGGCATTTTCGGTGATGGTCCTTGGAGCAATATTATCAGGCAGAAATACATGAAAGGGAAGAATTTGGAATTCTGGTACAGAGTAGGGTCAATTGGCACTCGACAGGGATCTGCTATTTGGTATAGTTTACGGAAGATAGAACAATACTTCATCTTGCGACTGAAATGGAGGATATATACAGGTAACCGTATTCTCATTGGTATTGACCCTATTCTGTGTGGTCATAGTGATATATCCATACCCAAGACCCTCTCATCATATCTCCATAGGCAAGGATATTTTACTTGGAACAAACTCATTGAATCTTGGCAAGGCTCTTCCCCTATTTGGAAGGACGAAGATGCCCTCTGCTTGCCGGATGTACTGGGCGGCATCTGGAAATCCATCATGGAACATTTACATAGATGCGGTTTTCATCAACATGGGAATGCCGATCATCTCATTTGGTATGTTTCCAACGCCTGGAGGCTTGTGCATGTACGTGACATTTATTTAGACATGATTCTTTCCAAGATTCGCCCTGCACGTGAATCTTTTCCGGTGGTTTTCTGGAAGGCAGATTGTCCTTTGAAATATATCCACTTTGCGTGGTTGGTTTTCCACAACAAGAACTTCACATGGGACAATCTAAGGAAAAGATGTTGGCACGGTCTTAGCAGATGCTCGATGTGTGAAGCCGACGAGGAAACAAATATCCACATGTTCTTTCAATGTCCATCTATACAACAAATCTAGTATGTACTGGCAAATACTTTTGTTTTCCCACTCACTGTTTTTTACTCTTCCCATGCAGCTTTCAACTGGTGGAGTAGGCAAAGAGCCCCTCGGCGATATCTCATCCTTATCTTTCTCTGGACCTCCTGGAAATGGCGGAACTCCAAGATATTCAATGATTCAGGAGCTCCTCTTATGTCCATCCTGGACAACACCATGGCCACATGGACCTTGGTCTATGGATCCATTGATATTTGAATCTATCTGCCTCACTTTGATTTACTTACTTGATTTTGTAATATTCCTGAACTATGCATATGCTGGCTTTTTGCATATCTCTATATATGAATTATCATATATACTTTGATACTATTTGCTAGCTTACTGATCTACTATGTTGCTTTCTATTCGAGTATATGATCATATGTGATCCCGGCCCCTAATCTATATATCAGTTATATGTACATCTGTCACTTATATTGACTCAATATAAAATATTATGCTTTTTTCTTCTGAAAAAATGGATGTCATAAAAAGTGTCCTCGAAGATCAATTGAATGGAATCCCCTTGTGAAATCCAAGTGATGAACTTGGGCGTTGGTCCAACGTGCCTAAGTTTTGCATTAATCGTTCAATTGGGACAACTCATATGTAATTAAAAAAAGAGAGGAACATGATTGATAGAGTGTTCGGACCATGTTACATTGGGACATTGAAAATTTGGAATTAGTGTATTAAGACATCATAGCATGAATCAAAACAAGCACATATTCATAGTGTGTTAAAATCAACCTTAAGTTCCAAAGATTCGATGATTGCTATGGTGAGGCCTGACGAAATTAAAATGAGGCCCTGTCATTAGAAAATTTAAAGGGAGTTGTTTGGGACCTATGTTAAATGACATGGATTTAAATCAAGTAATATAGAGCGTTACCATACCCGAAAAATTCAAGGCCCAAATTTCACCGAAGTTCCTGATAACCCTCTATACATTTGGGCATCAACAGTTTTATGAGGAGCACTTTTCACTAGAATTTTGGGTGAGTTGTCCACTGCTCTAATCTGCAGCGATTACATCGAATAATGAGCGCCACACACGTGATGGAGAAAACAATGCATGGAAGACTCACGGTGACAGGTCTGGTGTGGTTTCACCATGCATATATGACTAGGCAGTCTCGTTGCACGTATGTGTCTGAGTTGGGCTCACTATACACAGATGAATTGATCGTGTGTCAACTGAAGAATATATACACAATAAATATTAATTCCTAGACGTGTAAATCACTGCAAATAAAAACTAGCCATGAAAATAAGCTTTGTCCATATTTGATTCTCAGGTATATATGGTTTTCCATCTGAAGTATTGTTAATGCAAGGAGTGCGACTAGGTCATACCCCAGGTCACAAGATCGCAATGGAGGCCCCAAGTAATACGCCCAAAAACTATGACCTGTCTTATATTGTGACTTGGCGACCTGTTCCCAAACTGCTAAGTCGTAGAGTCGCACTTGACAAAGCTATTGTTTTATGTGGTCTCACATATATGTGACTTTGGGACCATGCCGAAATGGCATCTCACACATGCAAATCGCAATTGGAAAATGCGACCTATTCATGGCGTTCAATGTGATCAGTGATGGGAAAAAGCGCAAATGAGGCAATGCATTTAATAATTTTCATTTGGAGCGCGGTCAAAGATATGAAGCATATTTTTAATCATAATTGTGTTAGTGCACGGAGTTAATGAAGTAAAGAAGGCTTGACTAACCGGTTCGAGCCTACGACATAGCAGTGGCATATTGTTTGAGATTACGCAGATCTTTTCACTATGAGATAGAACGTGAGGGTTTCGAGTTGCAATAGTGTTATCGCTCCAACAATTTAAACTATAAATGTATAAAGTAGCATGTTCTCCATTGGTTACGTTAAGATGAAGTGACTATGTTAAATGAACTCGTAACCCCATACCATAGATGACGCAAGACAAGCATCATGACAAAATCCCAGTTTGCACAGAAGAACCAACAAGGAAACCCAACACTTTGTATGGAAGACAAAAGGAATATTTTATAACAAGACATTGTAGTTGCTTTGAGATCATTGTCGATGTTTGTTACAAGACCTTGCATTGATTTTCTCTTTTCATGATTCTGTCCCATTTCTAGTTTTATTCTTTAAACACGGTATGATAATTGTGATTTGTTTGCAGGTAAGAGGAAGGGAGTGAGAATGTAGATCTCAATGGAAGAATTAGTGTTTCCTGCAAACGTTCCAACTAAGGTTTCAGAAAGATCGAAACCGGATCCACTCAAGCTTCTAGAACTTCCTGTCAATATCCATAACACAACAACAAAGGATGATTGGATGCAAGTAAGGAACAACAGCAAACAGTTCAACCATTCATGCAAGTCTCCCATGGTTTAACAGCAATATTGTCAACAAGAATCCTAGGGTTTCTTGAAACTTCTCTATTATCCTCACATTTTCTCTTTATCAAGATGTAAATGTTCTCATCATAATGTCAGCGGTTATACTGAGACTTATTTGAGCATATAACATACATTAGGCATGAAAGAATAGTGGGGGAGGTCAAGAGTCATGAGGGTAGGTGAAAGGTCGCCCTTCTCACTTCTATAAAGAGATGATCATGCCTCATTAATGTAGGTGGATTTTAGCACTTGAGTTTGGGCTAGGATTAGATAGTTGATTTTTGCTTGAGAGCTAGAGGAATTGAACTTTGGTAGCTAGTAGAGTGAGTTGCAGTGAGGCTAGGGTTTTGCACTAGGAAATAGTATGACCAGCCCATGTTCCATTGTTGGGCTTTGACAAATTGCAAGATATGTGCTTGAATTTGTAGCAGCATTAATAAGATGTTCTTCATGTTTGGCACTGATTCTCGCACTTATTCATGTTGGTTGTATTGGTTGTCTGATATTGTCACTGTATTTGTATGTGCCCCCTCATATACGCAGCATGTTATGGAATGATTCATATTTGTTGCATGTATGCTTGCTTTTGAATCTGTTTTTACCTATTTCTCACCATGCCAACGATCTATTGTGAACTAATTTGCAATTAACCTTTGGCATGTTCTTTTTCATGTATGTCTGATTGGGTTTTGGCTCATTGATCCTTGTCATGGCATACTCTTTCTTATTGTTGTTGTGACTTTCTTATACCTCTTTCTGTAGTTTGTCAATATTCGGTTGATTTTGTTTCATTGTCTGGACAATTCATTATTTCCTTCACTCTATCACCTTTCCATTTGACAACCAAGAGCGAAAACATTCATGGTAGCAGTCAGGCCCACATACCAGATAGGGATCATATCCCAAACTATGTGAGCTCTAATTGGGACTTTACACCGAGGATACCCCCTAGATTTTGGCGGTACATTCCATCCCGTCAACAAGTTGCTAGAGACCCCACCCCCTTAAGGGAACACCATCCTCAATGTTCTATAAACAGAACAAAAAAATAATCATTCAGCGTTATATTTACAGCGCTTTACTTTCATTTATACGATGAATAAAAATGGGTAAGATACCCTCATTTTATCTTCCATTTCCTAGGTTTATTCATATGGTTCAAAGTGCTTCCATTGTACACTCACCTTCTCTATTACTCGATTCTGGAGTGCAATTTGTCTCTAGTCTAGGATGCACAAAAATTTTGGGAGGAACTCTCAATGTAATTCTATATGTATCACAAAGCAATCCAAGATATGATTAGTGTCATGTACATACTTTTTAAGTAAATAAATGTAAAAAATTATGTACTTCAAATTTGGTTGGTAGGGAATGTTGCCGCAAAATCTAGCAGGCCTTGGAGAGGGGTACCCTACAAGGCTATTACTAGACCAAGTGACAACAATCGAGTAGTGACCCACTATCACCACAACCAAAATCCCCCTACTCTTTATGGACTTTCACTAATTGGAGGAGTCTAGGTAAGTGTATAGGTAACCTAGTAGGTATTGTAGGTTTAAGGTATGAGGTGACACAAAGATGTGTCCAAGGGAAAGAAACAATTCCAGGTACGAGGTTCCAAGAGGAGACCATTCACTTTCCTTGAAAAGACCAAGTTAAGGAAATACAAGATCTCAGGTTTGGTTGATAGGTTCAGAGTTGGGATATCCAAAGGTTAGGATGCTAAGAAATGGTTTCATGTGATGTATTCTAACGGAGATGAGACACATGAAACCCTCAACAAACCCCCAACTTGAAGCTAAAACCAAAATAGGACTTACCCTAGGGAAAAAAACTACGGAAAAAGAAATTATGGATGAAAGTGAAGTGAATCCCTACCAAAGGAGAATATTTTTTTGGCAACTACCCTTCCCTTCACATTTATACTCTTCAACACCAATATTTACTCTTCCCAAGCAATTTGCTCTGAGCCCTAGTTGGTCGCTTGGCCTTAAGAGGGTTGAAATAGGCAAGGGAGAGAAAGGAAGAAAATCTATGGATAAAATTTTGTTTGATCACCAACACAGGATGGTCATCTTCTTGCCCTAGAGTGGATGGAGTCTATGGATGTTTAAGTCTAGCTAATATTTGCAAGGAGTAAGGATATTTTGATTCCCTGGCATCAAAACCCTAACTATTATCTTTGTGAGGGATCAAAGGCACTTGGAAAAGCTACAACATAAGTTCCCAAGGGGAATACCATTCACATGTTATATAATGAGTAATTCACGCAATAATGATATCTAGCTTCTATATAATTTATTCTCAACAAATTAGGGCATAATAGAAAAACCCTAGATTACTAATATATTCCATACATTAGACATAAAGCAAAAAATTATCAAATACAAGGTTCACTTACAAGATAACATTCATGAATAATCCATCATTGATCCAAGATAACTTCTCCAAAAGCAAATAAGTAACTCCAATACAAAAAAAATTCCATAGGTCACATCTCTCCCAGTAGAAAAAAAGGTTGAAATTCTCCTAAGAGAGGTTGAAATCTCCAAGTCATGATGAGAAACGTTATGAACCTCTCCTATATTTATATGATGAGTAACAATATCTATTTAGCCTAAAATCCCCTAAATCTCAAGTAAAATTACAATGATGAATTGGGTTACAAGCCAACCCACTAGCCAAGAAATAAAACATAAATATTTTTTCACACATGTGAGTTGTAGGGCTTACCTCGCCCATGAATAGAGATATATGATCCATGCTTTAAGGCTTCGTAGTGCAAAACTAGGTGTAGAATCCTTCTAAAATATTCCTCTAAGGGTTTTCCCTCATATCTCTATTAATATCCCTTCGTGGACCCCAAATTTCATCTTGGGGTGCAAAGGTGGTCTCATGGGTCTCTAAATGACCATAGTGACAATCTCCACTCTAATGTTGAGGGCTTCCAAGGTGGTGCTATCCCTCCCATGTATCAAGGGTTGATACCATCCTCATCTGGGCCTTGGAACCATCTAACAATCACATCACAAAGCCCAGCAAGCAACAAATCATTAGGAACAATAATCATTTTTGCATCTAAGAGGACCAAGCTTGAATGTAAAGTCTTATTTAATACTTCAAACAAGGTTTCCCTTCCAAATTTGGGTTCCTAAGCTCGCAATGGTGTTTCCTTCGTGTTCCCTGCCCCCAAGGGGAGGTAACTTTTCCTCAGCCCAACCTTTAATCAATAGGTGTTATGTGAAAAATGATGGTAACAGAGGGGAGGTGACTTCATGGCCAAGTTCCATGGTCAAAGGGACCAGCATGATGGGGATCCACATCCTGAGTGTATATATGTGGGGAGGGAGCAATTGTAGATGCATGAGTTACCAATTTGGCCTTTGTTTCTCCACCCTTCTTGTGTGCATTTTACTTTTTATTGATTTTTTGTGTATTATTAATTGTAGCTCAAAGGATTAAAGCTTTTTGTATATGATGTATAATAGTTGTATTACCCATTAATGATGAGGAAACTCATTTCCCATTAGGTTTGGGACATGCAAGGGTTCCTTTCATGATGTATAGGAGTAATATGGTGGTCAGGAATAGGGTGATGGCCATAATGGGTGAGGTGGAGCTCATGCTAGGATTTTTCCCATGTGATAATGTGTATGTCCTGTCCATCTTTTGCATTTTGATATATTTTTCTTTATTTTTATTGTGGCCAATATATGATTTTCTCCTTTTCTTTTAGCTTCATCAATCTCCCAGTGCCAAGTTTTGATCCATACCCATGTATGAGGATGTATGGGCACCAAATATGATAGAACTAATTATTAGTTGAACCCGAAGAATGGAGGTGGAATAAGGGCTTGTAATGTAAGATGGAAAGTGGTAAGTATGGAATCAAGATAGATGGAACACACTATCTCAATGAGGTCTTCCCAAGTAGAGCCCCTCCTATACCCATTAGGACATTAGGGGAGGTCCCACTAGACTAGGATCAAAGATTAACCCCCCCATTTAAGGTGAGAGAACAAGATCACGATCAAAACCCCTCCTACTTCTAGGTCATCCCATAATCCATATCAAAATCCAAAAGTATAAACAAGCATAAGCACCTGATTGAAAAATGAATAAATTGCCTTTTGACCAGAATCTTGCCTTTGTTCATGTGCTCTTATGAGATGGGTGAGAATTCATATGACTAATGCAAGTGGCATAGATGAATAGTGATACATCATCAGCTACTAGTGGCTGTCTGGGGCTACTAGCTGGCCGACTAGATATAGAGTGTGGGACAAAACATTTATCATATGGGTCACCCACTTTTGGTGGGTACCATATGGCTCCAACAAGGACATGAGCTCACCATAGAGCACAAGATCCATAAGCTCAAATAAGGAGTTCACGAGAACTCTAGTAGTTCATGGGCTTGTAGAGCTATAACTTGCACATTGTAATCAACCTTTTTGGGAGCATGTGCATTGGGCATAGGGTATCACCCATGTTTTATATGAAAGGTATAAATCCATACACAAAATAAAATATACTCTAAATGTAGTCTAATCTACATGAAATGTGAGATGAATGTTATTAGCATGCTCACACAATATGCAATGCAATTGTACTACTCCAGTATGCTAGTATACCATGCATGAACTAAGTATAGTCATATAACCAATGTAACCAACACATCATTAGATCAACATAACATCTCTTATCCATGTGAGTCATTATGAAATAAGACAACAAATTATCAAATTCTCCTTTGCAAGGTTGGCACGTCGAATCACAAGGGTGGGAATTGGGAAATGCATCATGAAAAAGATTCATGGATGAGGAGGGAGAAAAGGAATCCAACTTGTTTCATTATATATTTTCTCTTAGCCAAGTATAGAGTAATCAAAAATCAAGATTAGAAAATTTTCTTGAAGAGAAACCTCAAGCATATGATCCTTCGGTCCATCTTCAAGATCACTTTCAAAGTTTCCTTCTAGATGATCAAGAGAGGATTCTTGCTTAAGGTAATCATCCTCATCCCAACCTTGGGTTCCTTTTATAGAAATGATATTCTTCAACTTCCTCGTTATAGTTTATCAGGCCTTCTTCTTGGAGAGAAATCATTAAGTCTTGAATGACAAATTTAACATGACACATCGATCCCCAATACTTAAGGAATTCTTCAATGAATACCCCAATAGAATAGATTATCTTTGGTTTTCATTGTTTAAGTCAATCCGTTTGACCATCCCCAAAGGAATTAGTGAAGAGCCACATGAGAGCATCCTCATGAACCACATTTATCTTTGAAGTGTACTTGAAGAATTTGAAAACATGATCCATAATTGAAGAAGGATCACCATTGAATTTTTGGGACATTTTTCATATAATTGGTATCCCCCCAATTTAGATATCCAAGGATTTCCTTGACATCCAAAGCAGGGAACATCTCATGTAAATCCCAAGGAGCCATTTCCTAGAGTTTTACAAGTATGCCCATTTTAGACCTCAAAAGTGGCTCGTATTTTATTGTTTTGATCTTTGAACAGAGCATGTCATGTATTAAAGATATCAATTGTTAGGATTACTTCAGCAGCTCAATGCTTATCAAGAAATTCATGTTAAATCCCCATCATATTTTAATCCTTGCACTTGGTATTTAGGAATTATTTCCTATGTGCCGAGTTAGTGCAGTTTGATTTGTTTTCTGGAATTTGTAAGTAGTTTTGCATTTATATTAATTCATTGCATTTTTAGAAGTATCATTTCATAGGAGTGACCTCATTGGTGGCTTGGTTGAACCCTTATGTCAGCTTAAGGACTGATTTCTCGCAATTGCACTGCAGGAGGGTATGTCTGATTTCTCTTCTTGTTGATAAGTAATAAAGAATATCATAAGTCAGCAGGGAGAGTGAGGGGTAATTGCACACATTCGAACTAGTCGGAATCACCATCCCAAATGGATAAGGGCCTAATTGGGGCCCTCACTAGATGTTCTCCCAATTGTTAATTAAGGCCATTTTTTGCCATCAAAAATTTCTTCTTCTTATTCTTGTTATTTTGTGGGGTTTGATTCTTCATCCTTCAATTCAAACTATATCTTCTTTGGTTCCTTTTCCCTTGGCGAGACTTCCTCTTTCACAAAATCATTTAGTTCTCTTAAAATCATATCTCAATTGTACACATCTTTCTTTGTTTCTATGTTTCAAATCTTGTAACCTTTTAAACCATCTTTATTCCCAACAAATATGCACCTTTTAGATTTACCATCTGTTAGTGTCAGTCTTTACAGCCTTCCTCCAGTGATCAAATGTGCTCTTACATAGTGATTTTGAAGTGTCAAGGTCAAATTTTGTCATTTCAAAGAGTTTTCAAGCAAAATTTGGTCACTAGGCATTAGGTCTAGGGTTTACTTTCACTCCTTCTAAAGTTGTCCAAATGGCGGCCTATGTCATCATTTAGCTGAGTCTA
>APFE030479718.1:64939-88088 GCA_000404065.3 Pinus taeda | reverse complement strand
TCAGAGGCCCGGAAGAAGAAGAAAAGGACAAATCCACTCTCCATCTTGGCTGAAGCATCCTTCACTCATCATGGTACTCATCAGCCTTGATCTAGCATCAAAATCTGAAAATTTTGAGAATTTTGGAGCATTTTGAAAAATTTTGGTAAAATTACAGGTTTTTCCCGTGGTTTGGTCGCGTTCCAAGCGCGACTATTTTGGAGGACTGCTCGGAATTTTGAAAATTTGGCATTTTTGGAAAGGGCATGCAAAGAGAAAAATTACCAATACTTGGGAGAAGCTTGATTTTGAGATTTGAGCCTCCAAAAGCTCAAAATACATCAAAAAAATGACTTTCTGCCCACTTTTTGAGTTGCAGAAAGTGACCTTGGGAGAAATGGTTTTTGAGGGGGCAAAACAACTCCAAATTCAGAAATTCCACTTGGGATGGAAAGTAGACAGGCCAAGCTTTCCAATGAGCTATCTTTCACTTGATTTGGACCAGTGGAACCCACTCAAAAGTTGCTGCAAAGGTGCGCGGACACGAGAGACAGGGGGCGCGGACATGAGAGCAAACTTTGCCAGAATTGACTTTTTTGGTCAAAAAACACTGTTTTGACTATGGTTGATTATTTTTACTTGTAGATCATGGATAAATGTAATATTTTCATGGCACTTTGATAGATTTTACCTCTCTTTACTCTTCTAGAAGCTTCCTTGATGTAAAAAGTGAAAAATTAATGCATGAATTAGTTAGCTAAGTAATAGAGGCAAGTTGTTGAGATGCCTATTATCTAGTGCTTAGTTTGGAATTAGTTCAAACTGCTCCTAGAAGGATGAGCTCGACCCCTAGAGGTGGGGAAAGAGGTTTGACCTTCTATATTATGCCCTCTCTTGCTCATTTTGTTGGAAGGTTGGACTCTAGAGGGAGAAGTGCTATTGTATTATTGACTTGTATTTTCTGCAATTTGAGGAAAAAGGAAGGCCAGGGTTTTGCAGACTTCATTGTGGATTCTTGTGGATTATTATGTTGATGGTGTGCTTCCTACTGTTATTGTAAGTGTGTTTATGTGTTCCATTCCTTAATCTCTTGCTGCTATTTAAACAAAAGAAGTGATAAAGTTTGAATTCATGCATGCCATGCTCAGCTTTCAATTTTGTTTAAAGTTTATGTTTTCCACCGTCTAGAGAGGATTCAAATCATTGTTTGCCCTCTTTAGCTTTTCTCCTTTCTTCCTTGATCATCTCTTTCAATTAAAGGCATCAGCATAGATTCCTACCTTGCCCCAAGGAATCACCTGCAAAAACTGAGCTCAATCCCCGCACCCTGAATTGCACTCCCTCCAATTGCCACCAAAAACCAGAAAACTCTAAATCAATCTCCAATATCAGTTTACTAGCCTAAAATCCTTGTTCCTAATTGGTCAACTCATCCTATTGAAAAAATCCATTGAGTTTTGACCCGAGAGAGCCTTCTCATACCTCGTAGGGCTAGCTACGAGGTGAAATGGTTTGATGTAGCCTTGAGAGTTTGTCTATCTCAGCCTAGGTGAATTCCAAACGCTAACACTATCCAACTTGGTTCTTTTCTCCTTTGGAACATGTACATATGCATCACATCCAAATACCTTGAGATGTGAGAGAGAGGGTTTCTTACCGCTCCATACCTCAAGTGAAGTCTCATCTTCCAACATTGATGATGGTGATCTATTAACTAGGTAACATGCAGTATCCACTACCTCTCACCCTAATTCATGTCCTTACCCAAAACCACTAAGAATGCTCCTTGATTTTTCCATCAATGTCATGTTCATCTTTTCTACAACTCAATTTTTTTGAGGTGTGTATGGATCAGTATTTTTCCATGTTATAGCAGACTTCTTAAAGAACTCTTCGAATTCCTTCATGCAAAACTATCCACCATTATCTATCCTCAACGCCTTAATATTATTCTTGGGGTTGTAGGAGAGGGAGGGATTCTCATTAATCCCGAAGGAATAATTATTGACCATTATGCCTAGGGCTTGGGAATGAAGTCCAAAAACCAAGTGGAAGCTTATGGCCTATACCATGGGCTCATTTTAGCACACCAAAGGGAAATTGAGGAGGTGAAAATTTTGGGTGACTACTTCTTGGTCATAAAGCACATGCGCTCCAACTCTTCAGCCCATAACAACAATCTCAATCATTTGCTTCAACGTTCCCTTAGTATGCTTCCTCTCTTTGATAAATTACAATTTTTTCATATCCTAAGATGCCTAAATATGAAAGTGGATACTCTAGCTAACTGTTAGGACTCTGAATTGTCTACTTTTGACCCTACATTTTGTTATGATATTACTCTTTTCTAGCTAATCAATTAACTTGGAAAAATGCCTACATGTCAGCAGAACATAATGACAACAACTGCCTCCTGTGGATTCGAAATGAACCACACAATCCAGCTACTTTCATTGCACAGCATCGGAATTATGTAAGTAATCCAGAATTGGCTAACCATATAAAGAAGCTACAGGCAACGGTTTTGCAGGACTGCCAGCATTATGTGAAAACAAAAGGGGCACTGGCCGTTGAAGCAAACAAGTTATTCTGGGAACATTGTCCCAGAGAAAGACAAGAATACCACCCCTACAATCCCCTCAATCTCCAGGTAGCGATTTCACGCATACCTTTTTATGTTAAATGTATGGAAAACTGTGCGGAGAAGTGGATCGGCTACCATTTTCATTTCCCTCTCTTATGGTTACCTGGTCGGCAATATAAAGCTCATTATAAACTAACCAAGAAGGAGGAGGTAGAAGTATGGCAGCAGATACAGAATGTTCAAGGATTCAGAAGCAAGTCAGATAAAGCCTTCTCGAGCTACTGTATCAGCAACTTACACTGTTCATCCCAGTTCTCCGACTTGGATTCAGACTAAATGTTGCATGAGGACATGCAACCCTTTAATTTGGGGGGGATGTTAGGACTCTGAATTGTCTACTTTTGACCCCACATTTTGTTATGATATTACTCTTTTTAACCTATGAATTCAAACCCTTGATATCATTTTTGACCTCATCATCCCAAGGTATGAAGTAACTCTCCTCATTTGCTATATGATTAATTATTCAACACATATTCATGTTATCTTTACAATTAATATTTGGAAATTGGCTAAGTCGCTGACATTTGATTGGAATTGTTCAAAGTCCACAGAATCACAATTCACAGTTGCTGCAACACCAAGAACAGCAACTGTGCAGTTGCTGCAACACCAGAAGCAGCAACTGACTAAAGCAAGAAATGTCTTAATTTGCAACAGCAACTGTCTGAAGCTGGCAGGACTATACTCGGCTGATGATGATAAAGCATGATCAACCAATCTAGCCACAGACGCGGGAACACCAGGGACAGCATGAAGTATTTTAAGGGACGGTTAAGATTTACCGAATCAGCAACAACAGCAAAATAACCAAGGATAGCACGAGGACCTCGAGGAAATAGACGAAGACCATCCGTTTTGCAACAGCGGAAAGATCCGATTAACCAAGGATGACAAAGATATACATTGTTGTAACAGTATGCTGTAACATGAATTAATTTCCTATTTTTGTACAGAAGAATTAAAATTGTAGGACAATCTATTGTAATAGATGTCTCCTCTATAAAGAGGAGACATCTACAGTTGAAAGACTAGCATGTGATACCGGAATATTGTAGCGTTGAAGGTCGAAACCTCTGTTGTAATTGAACTCTTGGCAGATGAATAAAGCATTGTTCTGAGCATTTTAACTTAGTATTTTTGTGCAGGGGAATCTTGTGAGAGGGACAGGGCCTAACTTCTTCACAAGATTCACCCATTCCTTTCCTGTTAAGTGTGTGTTATTTCTATATGTGTTTAGCCTTGCTTCTGATATTTCCCTTTGCTGATATGATGTTCCTTTAATCGATTGGCGCTGTGAGAAGTGTGTCACCGGTGAATAGGATTTTTGGTGTGTATTGGCGACTGGTCACAGAGGCAGGTACTAGACGTCCTTATTGAGGACAGGGTCCTGGTCCTCTGTTACAAACAGCCATCATTTTCTGCAGATTTTTTACCTTTACTCAATTTCATTTCATTTCTGCAATAGTTTAAGACTGTTGTAACGCAGAGTAAGCATTTGATAGGAATTAGATTTGTTGTACTACAGCTTTTAATGCTTTTTAAATTAAAGTACATACAGTATGAGGTCACCTTTGAAACAAAAGGACTTTCGCGGGTTGAAAAATTAATGTGGTACTCGACTGTTTAATCAACAACAATTCGAGTGACCAACACTAACAAGGCATGCCAAATGAATGAAGGTCTCACTATGGTCAATAGAAATGAAGGTTTCCTACCCATCCCCTAAGTCTTCAATTATTGTCTCTATAACTTTGTCTCATTATCCTAAGACCTTAAACATCATTCCCATGGATCATAACCCCCCTAGTTTACCCTCTCTTCCTCCTCTAGTCTTTCCCCTACTCCAACTCCACCTAGCACCGTTTGAACCCTCATCTCTCACCTTCCCTGACACGAAACAGTAGTATATCAGCACATGTGAGGCCACCCCGCATGGTAGATCCATTAAGTGTGGGAGCTCTCATGTTTGTTCCTTGGATTTTGGTTCATTACTGGTATGCTCAAGTGTTCCTCATGTGAATTCCCTTTGTGAGCGAGTCGCATTTACTCCTCTTGGTTCAGATCAGATGGATCACCGAATTGAAGGTAAGGATGACTGAGGCGAAGGTCGTTTCGAATAACATAGAAATTATGCAATCACCATGGGACCCTGGGGGCATGCAGACCACTTATCTGCATCTCACGCGGATTTTGTTCAACTCAGTATATAAATCGTGGGGTTACAGTATGAACTTTTGCATTAAGATGGTTTCTGCCTTTGTCCTGCGAATTATTAGTGGTTGGTTTGTGTGGAAGGGTTTGGGTTTCCCCTGGATGATAACAATGGCTAGGGGATGCTCCTATACCCAGTCTTGGGTTCCTCTACCTCATGTGAAGTTGGTTCGATTTGGTGGGAATTATTTGTCAAAAAATTTGGTGCATATGAAAGCAACCAGAGGTCAGTTCGAAGGGGATCACATCATGTTAATTGTAATGGCTTCAGTTTTCTAGGGTTTTCATCGTCCTCACTCAGGTAGGGTGGCAAGCTATGACATGCATGATTGGGTCAAATTCCCTCCCCTAGCCACCTTCCCTCCCCCCTGCCTGTGGAATGTGTGTAAGTGAACATGCAAATTTATGTGCCAATATCATCGAGTTGCAGATGCTCCTTCAACAACATAGGATTACGTCCAGTAAGATGCAGGAACGAAACATGGGAAAAAGCAAGAAAATTGGCCAATTGAAAAATGAAGTAGGGGCGCTCAAAAGCATGCTTGAGGACCTCCAAATTCAGCTTGCCAAGCATAATTCTCTACCTGCAGAGGAAATTTTAGGCCTAGACCTTAACCGCCTTATCGTCCCCGAAGACTAGTTAGTGTTGTTACGTCTAGTTTTATATGTATTTGCTCTTATCACAGATATGTTAAGTATATACTAGTAGAATAATAGGAGTTTAGTCTTGTTTTGAAATTTTGTTGGATAATTGGGCATGGTTAGATAGCCTGCATATGCAGTTTATGAAGCTCAATATTGTAATGTAATTGTAAATCTCCCGAATTTTAGCCACGACCAAGCACGGATTAATATAACCAATACTATTTCGTGTTAAAAACAAAAAACAAAAAAACATGTTAATCTTCTTCTTGTTGATAAATAAATATGCTTGGAGATTAGAGTAGATTTCTCTTAACTTCATAATTACTTGTGAAAGTATGTTGGATTCTTATTAAATTTACATTTTATTCATCAAGCAATTACCAAAATGTACAAAACATGAAGATCACAAGAGACGGAACACAAGAAATTAGGCTCCAAGCCAAGGAAAATCCCCATTAGGGGGAAACCCAAGAAAATGCTTTTCTTATAAAATAAAATAAAAGTGAGATATCCAAGACCTAAGACCAAGACTGCTACAAAGACCCAATTCAACCATCCTCCAATCCATCTCCAACAAGTCATATTCAACAAAGGTTAACACTAGTCAAATCTCTGAATTCTGGTCAATCCTTGAAAATTCGGCCCTTCAAATTTTGTGCCCTGAAATTTTGGCCCTATAACAGCCTCAAAAAACTGTAGGAAAAACTCACACATGTGACCAAAATTAGGAAGGAAATAAATTTTTCCTCTCTCCTTTGAATTTGCTGGTTTTTTTTCTTTTCTTGGCACAAAAATCGACGTATGATCCTTGATCAAATGAGGTTGAACTTCCTTGTATTTATTGTGAAAATTCTATCAGTGCAACAACTAATTTATTTTACCGACTTATTTCCCAATAAGTTATTTATGAAAATCCTTCAGTAAACATTAAAATAAATTTTGCTGTCATTATCACACCATAATACAGAAACAAACACATGCACAAGAATCAACACATCGACACGAATATTTTGGACAATAGTCCCCGGAAAAACCCATTGTAAGAAAACCGGTACAGCAAGGGAGGACTTTATTATTCAGCAATTCTTCAATACAACTGGGTGCCAAACTGGCTAACCCAACAGAGAGAAAATTCTCCAGCACTTCTCCCAGTCTCAACGTCAGGCTGGTTGACCTCTGGATATCTTCCAGACCCTCTGCGTCAGCTCCTGCCTCTCTGCGTAAGCACTGGGGCTCTCTGCGTCACCCACGTAGGCCCTCTAGTGATTTCATAGTCTACTGCCTTTGCGTCTGCCTCTCCAACCTCTACGTTGGTCCTCTGGTGTTGTTCCCAACTCTCTGTTCCATACTTGCTGCCTCCCGCTGCTCTCCAGACCACTGGTTCGAATTTCTCAACTAACCCCACTCCAGAAATCGAACTGACTAGTCTCCCTCAATGTGTTCTCCAACTAACCCTCATGCCTCTTCTTATAATTTTCTTGTTGGTCCATCGACGGTCGAGATTAAATATCTAATCAACGGCCTAGATTAGATTTGTCTTGATCCATGAATTTTGGAACCTTCTAACCCAGTTTTATATTAATACCCATTAATATTTTTTTTCCTAAGTTTAGTCTTAGGAACTCCATTAAAAATATTAATTATTTTAATATCTCCCCAACCGGGTACAATTTTTCCAAACCATTTCTAGGTCTTGGAGATCTCATGTTCTTTAGCCTCTTCACCAATTTCCCTGACTAGATCACATCCAATATTACCCCAAATCAGCAATCCCTCTTAGCGAGGATTGTGCTATAGTAATACTCCTCACTGAGCATTACCCTAATCATCTGACACGGTCCTTGTTCTAATGTTAGGCCTCCCTGCCCAACAACCTCTGAATTGTTGCATCCTGTATTGTTGCCCATGGCCTTGCTATCGCCACTGCTTCATCCGTACGACAACTCCCTCTGCATCCATCTTATTATTGGTCCATCCTCCTAGCACTGCATTAACACTGCAACTCCCTCTGCATTTGTGTTGTTGCTGGTCCTTCTTCCCAACACTGCATCTTCACTACATCCTCTTCTCATCATGCTTCATCGTGCTACCGCTGACTGCTACTGCACTGCAACATCACCTCCATTTCTGCTACTAAAATGGATTCTTTATCATCCCCATCTTTTCCCTAAAGTAATCGAACTTTGTTCTTCCAAGGGCCTTGGTGAGGATATATGCCACCTATTCTCCTATAGGAGTGTAGATCAACTTTACAACTCCTCGTTGGACACAGTCTCTAACAAAGTGACATCAGATATCAATATGCTTTGACCGATCATGGAACATTGGATTCTCAGAGAGCTTGATGCAACTCTGATTATAGCACATAAGCCTAGTCGCCTCCATATTTCTTCTGAATAGGTTCACAAGCAATTTTCTAAGCCATATGGCCTCACACGAAGTTATACTCGCAGCCATATACTCTACCTCAACTGAACTCAGAGCCATGGATTTATGTTTCCTACTGCACCAGGAGGTCATTCCTGATCCAATGTTGAAACAGTACCCAGAGGTACTTTTCCGATCCACTGAACTTCCTGCCCAATCTGCATCAGTAAATCCACTCAATCCGATATCCTTACTCCTGGTGCACAAGAGTCCATAATCAATTGTTCCCTGTAAATACCTGAGAACATGTTTGGTCGCTCCCTAGTGCGCCCTCTTTGGCTCCACCATGTACTAACTGAGAGTGTTGACAATGTAGCAAATGTCTGGCCTGGTATTGACCAGATACATCAGGGACCCTATGAGCTGCCTGTATAAGGTGGGATTAGCATCCTTGTCTTCTGATGCATCAATCTTCTTCCAGTTGGTGATCATTGAAGTAGCCATGGGTCTACATTCCTCCATCTTGAATCACTTCAGGATTTCTATAGCATATCTCCCTTGCCCAAAGAAGATCTCCCCCTTTTGCTACCAAACTTCCAACCCCAAGAAATAATGCATTCGTCCCGAATCCTTCATGTCAAATTTTGTGGCTAGATTCTTCTTGCAGTCCCTGATGAGCCTGGATGATCCTATCAAGAAGAGATCATCCACGTATAATACTAAGATTAGAGGCTTATTCTCTACAACCGGATAGTATAGATTTGGATCTGCGTCACTCTTAACAAATCCCATTTTCTGAAAGTATCCATCAACTCGACCATACCATGCTCTAGGTGCCTGTTTCATCCCATACAAGGATTTCTTCAATCTACATACATGAGACTTCTTCTCATGTGTCTCAAAGCCCTCTGATTGTTCAATGTATACCTCTTCTTCTATCACTCCGTTCAAAAATGTCGTTTTGATATATATCATGGTTCTAATAGATGTATACCTAGCTATCGGGGTGAAGGTCTGTTCATAATCAATTCCTTCCTTCTGAACATACTCCTTAGCCACAATCTTGGCTTTTTATTTCTCAACATTGTCGCCTGTAGCATATTTGATCTTGTAGATCCATCTCAAACCAGCCACTGATCTGTCTTGAGGCCTTAGCACTACCTCCCAAAAATCGTTCACCATTATGGAGTTGTACTCCTCTACCATCACATCCAGCGCCTCTTGAAAACGGGCAGGCTCCCCAACCTGAGCTACTAACACCTTATATTTATCTGGTTGTTTCCACTCCTTCTTATTGTTCCTTGGCACACCGATGAAGTCCTATACATCTCGTAGAATCTGACAAGGTTCCCTTCTTGTTCTTCCTTTGCCAGTAGGTGCTTCTGTTAGCTCCTCCTCATCATGTGATTCTTCCTGACCTGAGGAAGAATTCTTTTCTTTCGTTGGTTGAAGAGGTTTGACCAACAGTTCCTCTTTTGACTACTCCTAGAAAGGCATTTCTCGAGATTTTCTGAAAGCCCTGTCCTCCATGAACTTCACATCTCGTCGAACTAATACCTTCCTACTCCCTAGAAGATAGATTTTCTATGCCTTAGCATTCTCGCTATATCCCACTAGATATCCTTTCTCTACAGTTTGATCCATCTTATTTCTCTTTTCCTTGGGTATGCGACAATATGCCAAGCTCCCAAATATCCTAAAATGACTGACTTCAAGTGTCTTCACTATGAAGACTTTATTTGGAGTAATATTTCCCAATGTCCGATGAGGATTTCTATTCTGAACATAGACTGTTGTGTTGCATGCTTCTTCCCACAGGAATTTTGGCATATCTTGATCATAAATCATGGCCCTAGTTGCTTCAGCAATAGTCATGTTCTTTCTTTCTGCTACTCCATTCTGCTCTGGATTATAAGGAGTTGTCCACTCTCTTTTGTTGCCCTCCTTAGCACAAAAACTATTGAAGTCCTTATCGACATACTTTCCACCATTATCTGAGCGCAAAATTTTTATTTTCTTCCCAGTCAGATTCTCCACCAAAACCTTGAACTCTTTGAATCGATAGGAAACCTCATTCTTGGTTTTCAGAAAATAAATCCAAGTTTTCCTTGAGTCGCCATCAATGAATGTGAGGAAGTACTCCGCATTACTAAGATATTTAGTGGACATGGGTCCGTAGATATCTGAGTGTATCAATCCGAGTACACTCTTGGCCCTGTTTTTACTTCTAGGAAATGTTGCTTTGGCATACTTTCCTAGAGCAAATCCTCTACATACATCATCTCGTTCCGTACTAAGATCTGAAACTCCTGTTACAGTGCTCCTGAGAATTCTCAGAGCCCCATGGTACAAATGTCCCATTATTTTGTGCCATAGTTCATTCAAATCCTTGTCTCCATGACTGCTTATTAGTGCCATTGGTGATTCCAGTTGTAGTCTGTACAACCTGTTACTTTTGATCCTGATCTGCACTTTCTTTTTCCAGCTACGGTGTTTGATGTATACTTTCTCCTTGATGAATAAAACGGCATAGTCTTTGCCTTGAAGTTGCGACATGGAAATTAAGTTCATCACCAATCCCGGTACATGTAGCATGTTGGTAGCACGGAACTGCTCTCTCGTTTCTGTTTGAAAAATTATGGTACCCCTCCCTACTGGAGTACACTTTGCCTTGTTCCCCGTGGTGATCTGAAAGTTCATCTTCTCCTCCTGATAATATTATAAGCATTCCCATATTCTCATCATATGCCAAGAGGCTCCACTGTCTATATACCATACCTCTGATGATGCAGAGCTAGTCACACAAGCCACTTCTTTTTCCAGCCTGGAAGCCAACATAGATAAATCAAAATCACTTTCTCTTGTGCAATTTTCTAAAAATCTATGCGAGTCTCCTGACATAGATGCCTCTACATCATGATCTCGACCCATAATTGATTTTCCCTTCCTGTCTCTGATTACTCGCTCTAATACCATGTGAAAATTCTATCACTGCAACAACTGATTTATTTTACCTACTTATTTCCCAAACATTAAAATAAATTATATTGCAGTTATCACACAATAATACAGAAACAAACACATACACAACAATAAACACATTGAGATAGATAGATTGGACAACAGTCCCCGAAAAAACCCAATGTGGGAAAATTGTTGCAGTAAGGGAGGATTTTATTATTCAGCAATTCTTCAGTACAACTAGGTGCCAAACTGGCTTATCCAACAAACAGAAAATTCTCCAGCACTTCTCCCAGTCTCAGCGTCAAGCTGGCTGACCTCTGCGTAGCTCCCAAACCCTTTGCATCAGCTTCTACCTCTTTGTGTCAGCACTAGGCCTCTCTACATCACCCACGCAGGCCCTCTAGTGACTGCGTAGTATGTTGCCTCTGCGCCTCCCTCTCCAACCTCTGTGTTGGTCCTCTGGTGTTGTTCCAAACTCTTTGTTCCATATTTGCTACCTCATGCTACTCTCCAGACCATTAGTTTGAATTTCTCAGCTAACCCCGCTCCAGAAATCGAACTGACTGGTCTCCCTCAGTGTGTTCTCCAACTGCCCTCAAGCCTCTTCTTACACTTTTCTCGTTGGTCCATCAACAGCTGAGATTAAATCTCTAATCAATGGCTAAGATTAGATTTGGCTTGATCCATAACTATTGGAACCTTCTAACTCATTTATATATTAATACCCATTAATATTTTATTTTTCCTAAGTTTAGACTTAGGAACTCCATTAAAAATATAAATTATTTTAATATCTCCAAAACCGGGTACAATATGTTGAAACCATTTCTGGGTCTTGGAGATCTCATGTGCTTTAGCCTCTTCACCAATTTTCATGGCTAGAGTGCATCTGATGCTACCCCAAATCAACATTTATACATGTCCAGGTGGTCGAATGGCTACCTCTTGAGGTTGACTTGTCCAGGAAGGTCGACATGGGATGTGGAGGACATTTTGACTCTTTTTTACTCAAGATAAAATAATTTTATTTTTCTTACAATAAGTCCAAATGGGACTTTGACTCAATTACATCTTTTTTACTCATAATAAATTTTATTTTGACTCAATTGAGCATATAAGCATGAAGAACATGCTTTGACTAGAAATAAAATAATAATAATGAATGTAATAAATGAATATAATAAGTATATCAATGATACATTTGTATTACATTATGAAGATCGACACTAGTTACATTTTCAACACTCCCTCTTAAATAGGGAGGTATTCATAATGACACAACATGATACTCTCAAATTGAAATATTCTCATAAGAAGGATCTCATGTTGATAAGCATGATCATAACGAGCATTTTCAAACATATCAAGGCCTTGACTAACAAGCTCTATCTCTCCCCTAGATCATAGCACAATGTTGGGAGCCATTAAATTGGACACCCACCACCTCTCTAGGCACATACCCCATCTGGACATTACAAGGCATGTCCTCATAGGACTATTCTTATCTTGGATACCCTATCCTCAAATAATATCAGTCCTTAGGGCTACTCTTATCTTGGATACCAATCCTCAGAGAATATTGGTCCCATATGCTTACCAATCCACCATTCTCCATATCAGTGCCTTCATATGCTTATGGATGTTACTCCTAGCCATAGTGGATGACACATGGAGAATGTGGTGTCCACCCTCACTCTCTCTCAACTGAGGAAATCCTCAGTCCCTCTCAAACAAATAGGAATAACCACAAACCTAAGCTTGTCTCAAAAATACTCATCAATGCAACAACTAATTTTTCTTTTGTGGAGATTTGTTGTAGCTTCTTAGCTCCCATCTACATCATACTCTCGAATCATAAAACACCTCGACCTTTTATTGGTTCTTTGACAATATTCATATTGAATCCATCGTTTCATTAAATAGTTCATCAAACGCCTTCTGATGCCAAACTTCTTCACAATTGATTGCACAAACCTTCATATCTTCTTCCTTCGTAATAGAATTTTTCTTTCATGCTTTCCAATAAATTATATCAGCTTCCAATCATTAGTAGTATCTTTATCAGCATAAGTATTTGAAGAAATTTCAACCCCCACTCCGGTTATCAAATTTCCTTATCACTCCATGCATTTAGTTGTAAATCCAAGCATGATAAAAATTCTAAAATCTAGAAATGACAATAATTTTTTGAAAACACAAATTTAGAGATTTCACAACTGCTCAAATTGCAGAAATAAAACAAAGCAAAATTATGACAGCCACACACAGAAAATAACACAATGATTTTTTGCTAAAGTGACACTCGAAAAACCCCCTATAACTCTTGGGGAAAACCAGTTTGAGAGCTCTTCTTTATTTCTGAAAATGCTTTTACATAGAAACTGAAATATACAGTAAAATTTACAGCAACCACAAATTACAACTTATCTCGATTTACATGCTTGAACTCCACCTCAAAAATCGTGCCAATCAGCGAACAGCCAAAACAGAAATTTTTTACAGCAATAAAACAACATTAAATGTTGTACGGCCAGTTTCTCCTAATGTACGGTTTTTACTTGGGATGCATGTCAATAAATGTTGTTGCCCAGATTTGTTGAAATTTCTTCTTACTACTCTCCTTCACTTCCTCACTGCTCAAAATTTTTCTCCTTGCTCTCTCTTCTTTTTCTCTCAAATGCTCATGAAAGAATGAATGATCTTTTCCTCTTCTCTTCTCCTTTTATTCTCTAAATGACCTTTTGGGTTACCCTAAGATCTAATGGTTGAGATTCATTTAGATCTAGGGATGAGAATAAATGTGCATTTAATTTTCACTTTCTATTTTTTAACTCACCCACTTAAATAAAGACCCACTTAGCCTTTTATTTCCATAGTCACTTTTTCACTTTCTAATTCTTCATTGAGTTTAATAAAGTCACATTTAAATTAGAATGGAACTTTACCGCTTATAAAGTCACTTTTAAATTAGAATGTAACTTTACCACTTATAAAGTCACTTTTAAATTAAATTGACTTTACCACTTATAAATTCACTTTAGGAGTAAAGTACAAATAAATTTGGACACTTTTCCCTAGGCCAAACATCAAAGCCTTAGGGAAACACTTGTCCTCTGGTACCCAAATTTTAAAACTCCCTCTTACTGAGGAAAGTGTTCCTCACCACTCCCATCAGGTCTCTGAAGTAGACATGCTTGCCCCGTGGTAAGGCTTTGGTGAAAATGTCCGCTACTTGTTCATTTGCGAAAATGTACTCAAGCTTGACAGCTCCATTTTGGACATAGTCTCTAATGAAGTGATACTTGTTCTCAATATCCTTTGATATGTCATGAAAAACTGGATTCTCCATGAGTTTTATGCAACTCTAATTATCACAGTAAATCACTGAAGGTCTCAATGCCTAACCAAATCGACCAAACAACATCTTGCTAAGCCATATGGCCTCACAACTAGCCAAACTAGCAGCCATATACTCTTCCTCAGGTGAACTCAATGCAACTGATTGTTTTTCTCGCTGATCCACGACACAACTTCCGAACCCAACTCAAAACACCTGAAAGTACTCTTCCTATCCGAAGCACAACCTGCCCAATCTGAATCCATGTACCCTGCCAGTCTCACTCCATCACCCTGTCTATAATCTAGACTAAGAATGTGTTTTGTAGCCACCCAGTGCACTCTCCTGGGCTCACACATGAACTGACTCATAGTGTTAACTACAAAACATATATCTGGTCGAGGGTTGACCAAATACATCAAACAACCAATCAATTGTTTGTATAGAGTAGGATCCACGAACTCAGAATCAGAAGCGTGAAGCTTCTTCCAGTTAGTGATCATAGGTGTAGACATGGGTTTGCAGTCCTCCATGTGAAATCTGCTAAGAATATCCACAATGTACTTCCCTTATCCCAGGAAGAAATGCCCCTCCTCCTGCCAACCTCCAATCCCAGAAAATAATGCATAAAGCCAAAATCCTTCATCTCAAACTCTGAAGAAAGATCTCTCTTGCAGCCCTCAATGAGTCTCTCTGCACTAATGATGATCAAGTCATCAACATACAACACCAGAATGAGAGGCTCCTCACCCACCACAATGAAGTATAGGTTCATATTAGCCTCACTCTTTGTGAAACCCGACTGCTGCAAGTATGTATCAATCCTAGACTACCAAGCTCTAGGAGCTTGCTTTAGGCCATAGAGTTCCTTTTTCAATCTGAATACATGGGACTCCTTCCCATTCACCTCAAATCCCTATGGTTGCTCAATATAAACCTCCTCCTGAATGAAGCCATTGAAAAATGCGGTCTTCACATCCATCTGGTGGATCTTCCAACCCATCTCTGCTGCAATCAATATAATGGAGCGAATAGATGTATACTGAGCTACAAGAGCGAAGGTAAATCCCTCTATTTGTGAGAACCCTCTCGCCACAAATCGAGCCTTTAACTTCTCGATGTTGCCATATGCATCACGCTTTATGTTGTAGACCCATCTGTAAGTAACAATTGATTTACCTTCAGGCCTCGGCACTACCTCCCAAACATCGTTCTTCATAATAGAAGAATACTCCTCCATCATGGCCTCTCTCCAGACCTGTTGCTTGAATGCCTCCTCATAACTAGAAGGCTCGGAGTCAACAATGCTTGTTACCAATGCCATGTAACTACAGAACCGCTCATGTGGTTTACTCTCTCTAACCTGACTCTTTGGTCCAGCAACTGATGTGGCCTCACGCAAGGTATCTTGAAGCCACTTAAGCTTCCTCTTCCCTAAGCATACTTCTCCCACCAGAGTGAAAGAATCGTCATCATCATCAGAAGCCTGAACTCCTGAAGGCCTGTGAACTGACCTCATGCCTAAACCTGTGCCTGTAGATGCTGAAGTATAGTGTGAATTGTCCATTAGTGGACTACACTATGAATTGCTCTGCGGACTGCCCTGTATGTTGCCCGAAGAACCACCCACCTGACTCTAAGATCCACTACTCACTGATGGACCTGACATTGTAATCAATGTACCCCCTGATCTCTGACCACTGGATCCTTGTGACTGACTCAGCTGCTCCTGAGGGTCTAGTGACTCTGGATACTCTAACTCTTGTGACCTCCTGAAAGCTCTCTCCTCCTCAAACTTCACATCCCGCCTGACAACCACTTTCCTCTGTGCAGGACTATAAATCTGATAAGATTTTGATGTCTCACTATAACCCACAAAGATGCCCTTGTCTGCAGTAAGCTCTAGCTTGGTCATGTTCTCCTTGGGGACATAGGAATATGTAAGGCACCCAAAGATACGAAAGTGCCCAACATTAGGCTTCTTCCCAGAAAAGGCCTCCTGCGGAGTCACATTCCCCAAGGCATGATGTGGACTCCTGTTCTGCAAGTATGCAGCAGTGTTGCAGGCCTTTATCCACAAAAATAAAGGTAACCCCTGATCATGAAGCATGGTTTTGGCAGCCCCTGCAATGGATCTATTCTTCCTCTTTGCAACCCCATTCTACTGGGGGTAGTAAGGAACTGTGAACTCCCTCCTAATGCCTGCCTCAGCACAAAAATCAACAAACTCACCAAGGGTATATTCCCCTTCATTGTCTGGCCTAAGGACCTTGATCTTCCTACCTGTTTGGGTCTCCACAAGAGATTTTAACTCTTGAAACCGCTTGAAGACCTCACTCTTGGTTTTCAAGAAATAAATCCATGTCTTCCTGGAGTGGTCATCAATGAATAAAACATAGTGCTCATAGCCACTCAAGGATACATGAGACATCCGACCACTCACATCGGTATGAATCAAGTCAAGGATCTCGGTCACTCTGTTGTGATTGCTGAGAAAAGGGGATCTCGAAAACTTCCCCATAGCACGTCCTTTGCATACATCAAGGTGATAAAAACTAAAATCTCTCACACTAGTGATGATCTCCCGCAATATACTCAAGGCCCCATGATACGTGTGCCCCATCCTGCAGTGCCAAATCTCACACAACTCTGAACTACTAGATCTGTTGTCAGTCTTGTCTTGGGTGCTGCTACTCAATGCCATCAGGGGCTGGAATGAGAACTTGTACACCTTGGCATGGTGCACACCAATCTCTCTAGCTGAAGAAGCTGGATTTCCCCTAGGATATATAAGCACCTGCCCTCTCCTGAAAAACACATCATACCCTCTATCCTCAAGTGTTAAAACGGATATCAAGTTCTTCTTCATTCCAGGCACATATAGAACATCTAACACTTTCAAGGGAAGTTTGGGTCCCCTATCAAATGTCAATGTCCCCACACCGACTGCTCTAACAATGTTGTCATCACCAAGTACTACCTCCATATTAGTATCACCCTCTGAAAGCTCTGAGAAGTACTCTCTGATTCCTGTCATGTGGTGGGAAGTTCCATTGTCAACATACCAAATGCTAGAAGATGCTCTACTAGTAGCAGGGAATGCACACTCCCTATGAACCTGTATGGCAGGTGATCCTGCACTAGTGGTTTCACAAGCTATGAACCCAAACTCCCGATCAAACCTCTCTGAGAAGCTCTCTATCTTTGCAGAAGCTACCATGGGTTTTTCTTTCCCTTTCTTGTTCTTCTTCTCGGAACACACAACAGCATAGTGTCCCAACTTTTGATAATTCCAACATTTGACTTTGGAATAGTCCTTCTCCTGGTTTTGTTGCTTCCCTTTACCTTTGCTTTTGCCTCCACTATTGCAAGCTTGCTTCTTTGCTCTGCCCTTCTTGCCTCTTGCTAAGAATACCACATTGTCATCCTCCTCCACATGTTTGGCTGCCCCAAGATGGTTCTTTTTGATCTCATTCTAAATGCAATCATCCCACAACCTCTCCCAATCGGGAAGGTTTTCTCATGCAACAATGCCATCCACAAAATTCTCCCAAGCCTTGGGAAGATCATTCAAAGAAATCCTCACCAACTCAGTGGGTGAAATGATCTCACCTACAGCTGCTAACTCATCTCTCACTGAAGTGATGTTTGTGAGGTATGTTGTAGCATTGTCAATCTTAGCCATTTTAATGCCCTTCAGTTTCTCCTTTAGGACCATTTTTATGTTTTCATTTGAGCTCCGGTAAAGACTAGTCAAGGTTGTCCACATCTCATGTGCATATGTCTTTCCTCTCACATGAGGAATGACATGATCTTTGATTCCTTCCAGAATCAATCTCTTTGCCTTAGCATTCTCTTTGTTAAACTCTACCAACTATACAGGGTCATCAAGTACTACTACTGGGTTCTGTGTGGTATTTACCATAATACCCCAGACTTCTACTTCTTCAAAGATGCTCTGGATTCTCTCCTTCCATGCACTGTATTTGTTTTGCCCATCCAACTTGTCTTCAACTCTCAAAGCCAAAGACATGTTTCACTGTCCTACCAAATTGAAATTTTCAAATATGTGGTAAAAGTTTACGTTTTCTGTGTAAAAATCAGCGTGTTATAATTTTCATTTTGTTGTCCCAAACTGCAATTTTCCGCTAACCAACCTCTAATACCATGAATAATTTCAACCCCCACTCGGGTTATCAGTTTTCCTTATCACTCCATGCATTTAGTTTTAAATCAAAGCATGATAAAAATTCTAAAATCTGGAAATGACAATAATTTTCTTAAAACACAAATTTAGAGATTTCACAACCACTGAAATTGTAGAAATAAAACACAGCAAAATTATGACATCCACACAAAGAAAATAACACAATGATTTTTTATCAATGTGACCCTCGAAAAACCCCCTACAACTCTTGGGAAAAACTAGTTTGAGAGCTCTTCTTTATTTCTGAAAATGTTTTTACAGAGAAACTGAAATACACAGTAAAAATTCCAGCAACCACAAATTACAACTTATCTCGATTTTCGTGCTTGAAATCCACCTCGAAAATTGTGTCAATCAGCAAACAACCAAAACAGAATTTTTTACAGCATTAAATGTTGTACGGCTAGCCTCGAAAAAATATGCCCATAACTTGTTGTCCCTCTTCCTTGATTTATGTGCCTTTCTCTTGATGTATGATTTTTCCTTGGGATGCGTGCCAATAAATGCTACTGCCCAGATTTGTTGAAATGTCTTCTTGCTGCTCTCCTTCACTTCCTCGTTGCTCAAAAATTTTCTCCTTGCTCTTTGTTCTTTTTCTCTCAAATTCTCATGAAAGAATAAATGACTTTTTCCTCTTCTCTTCTCCTTTTATTCTCTAAATGACCTTTTGGGTTACCTTAAGGTCTAATGGTTGAGATTCATTTAGATCTAGGGATGAGAATAAATGTGCATTTAATTATCACTTTCTATTTTTTAACTCACCCACTTAAATAAAGACCAACTTAGCCTTTTTATTTCCATAGTCACTTTTTCACTTTCTAATTCTTCATTGAGTTTAATAAAGTCACCTTTAAATTAGAATGTAACTTTACCACTTATAAAGTCACTTTTAAATTAAATTGACTTTACCACTTATAAAGTCACTTTAGGAGAAAAATACAAATAAATTTAGACACTTTTCCCTAGGCCAAACATCAAAGCCTTAGGGAACCACTTGTCCTCTTGTACCCAAATTTTAACAGTATTTCAAATCGATGTGTTCCTAGATCAAATCAATCAGCTAATGGTATAACGATTCAGAACTCTTCAACTTCTTTCCAAAGGGTCTTATCATGATCCTTCATCTTTTCTTTTTAATCATAAATTTTTCTGTCAAACTTCAAGTAATATTGTATCTATTCAGGGTCTAACATCTTCCTCTTTCTAGTTTAGATTGGTAATTTTGTCCCCTTTTATTAATTCTTGCTTGCATGTTGTCATCTAATTGACTTCCTTTGATGCATACTTCAAACTACTTTCTTCTTGTCTTTGTGATTTGTTATGTTCTTCCAAATCTTCCATTTGTTAGTCAATTTTAGTTAGATTTTATCTTGACCTACAACCTTTGTTAGAAGACTATGAAAGAACAAAAGGAAAAGTGCATAAAAAAATAGCTACATTAATAATTAACTAAAGTAGGTATAGAAATACTTATTCTTTTGAAGAGAGTCATCTTCCTCTTAATCTTGAATGTAGTAACCCCGATTTAAAATATACAAATAATTACATCAATTTATATGATTAATAATCAACAGCCAACTATTCAACTATTAACATAGAATTTTCGAAAAACACGAGTAGAGACAACTTACCTATATTGACGATATTCCTTACTTGTGTTTTTGAAGTTGAATGCTCTTTGAATTCTGTTGATTGCAAAAAATATTTTGGGGATGACTCTCCACCCAACCGTAGGCTCAGCTGCACATAATCTTTCTACAACTGGCCACCCCTGAGCCCTCATCAACATACTACTATTAGGGAATCCTTTGTCTAACAACACTTTTCTCCCAAGAGAATGGATGAATCTCATCCTCCTCATTGTCCATTAAATAGACCAAAAAATGGAAAGAGATCTACATGCACACTGTTGGGTTGTGTTATATTCTTTCACGACTAGCCCACGTACTTAACCGAAGGGTTAGAAGGGGGGCGGAGCCCTGCCTTCGTTGCGCCAATTGTGTAGCGGGGGGAGTCACATTGGGTTTGAGGGGTGCAGGTAAACCCACTCGAAAATCTTGGTTTTGGACCCTATGTTAGGTTGGGCGAACCTACCTATGGTTTTGCGCATGATTTCCGCACATGGTTTTGGATGCGATGGTTTTCGGTCCATGGTTTTGGACGCGATCGTTTTCGGTCCATGGTATTGGATGCTTCGGCATGTATAATATGTATTGTGACATTGAAAGGAATATAATGAAAAATCAAGCTGGTAGTCCTGGTTTTGGGATCTAGTGGGAAAATCTCTGTGTATATGTGTTTTATGTGTTATGCTCTCGTATTGTTTATTTTCTGTGTTTTAGAATTCGTATGCAGGTAATTTATGTATGAGGTTAAAACCTTCATTTGGTATCAAAGTTGTTTTGGCTTCAAGGGGATGCCTTTGTTGCTGAGGGGTTTCGCTTGGGCCTGTGGTAGACCCTATTCAGTGGTTCTGCGAATATGAGAAATACAATGGTAGTGATGTCTTCTTAGGGGATGATAGGAAGGCTAATCATTGGTCGTGGAAAAATAAAGTTGAAGTTGCAAAGTGGAAGGTGGAAGGGTTAGGACACTTCCAGGTGTTCTGCATATTCCTGCATTGGCCAGAAATCTGATTTATGTAAGCAAGTTGGATGATGCAGATGTAAAAATAGTGTTTGAGAAGGATACATGCAAGATGGTTCGGGGAGCACTAGTATTGATGTGGGGAGTTTGAATTGGAACTTTGTACAAGCTACAAGGTAACATTGTTGTTGATGGGTGCAACAGTTCTGTGGTTCCTAAAAGTGGAGCAGAAAATCTAGTGGTCTCTGGAGAGAAAACCATGATTTGGCATCAAAGGCTTTTGACATATTGGACAGAAGGACCTTCGAATACTTCATGGTAAAGGTATGGTAGAAAGTATGAGTAATAGCTCTTTGGATTTTGATTTCTGTGAAAATTGTGTCTATGGGAAGAAGAATCAGGTGAATTTCCCCTCTAGTCGTAAGAAGGTGAAACAGATATTAGAGCTTGTGCACAGTGATGTGTTTGGACCTGTGAAGGTTCCATCACTGGGTAAGACTGTGTTATGTATCATTTATAGATGACTTCTCAAGGAATACATGGATATATTTCCTTAAGAAGAAATCTAAAGTCTTTAACAAGTTTAAAGAATTTAAGGCTTTGGTGGAAAACCAGACAGAGAAGAAGATAAAGGTGTTGAGGACAAATAACGGTGGAGAGTTTTGCAGTAAGGAATTTGAAGAATTCTGTAAAAATTTTGGTATAGCACGGTAAAAGACTACTCCATATACACCTCAGCAAAATGGAGTTGCAGAAAGAATGAACAAGACGTTAATGGAAAGGGCAAGAATCATGCTCAGTGGTGTCGAGTGAGGACATGAATTTTGGGCAAAGGCGGTGGAAACAGTATGTTACCTGGTCAACAGATCACCTTCATCAGCGTTGGAGGATAAAACTCCACAAGAGTTATGGATTGGTAAGAAACCCTCTCTTTCACATCTGAAGTTATTTGGATGTGATGCATATGTACATGTTCCAAAGGATAAACGAACCAAGTTGGATAGTAAATCTGAAAAGTGCATTTTTATAGGGTATAAGGATGGTTTAAAGGGTTATAAGCTTTGGAACCCAGCAACAAGGAAGGTTGTGTACAGCTGAGATGTGGTGTTCAGAGAGGTGAAATATGTTATTAAACATGAAGTCCAACCAAAGGAACCTAAGAAGATAGAGTTTGAGCTAAAGGAGGAAGAATCAGACTCTACAGCAGAAGAGGCATCAGAAGATGAAGAGCCACAAACTCCGAGTGTGAGAAGATCAGTTCGAGAAAGACAACAGCTAGAAAGGTATAGTCCATCTACTTTATGTTCTAATTTTGCTTTATCTATTACTGATGATGATCCCAGAACTGTGAAGGAAGCAGTAGATTCAGAGGATGGAAAACTTTGGAAAGAGGCCTTGGTTGATGAAATGGCATCTTTGCATAAAAATGAGGCTTGGGATCTGGTGGAGTTGTTAGCTGGAAGGAAACCCATTGGCAGCAAATGGGTGTTCAAGAAGAAGACAAATGCAGAAGGAAAGGTGGAGAAATACAAATCTCAGTTGATAGCAAAAGGTTATTCCCAAGTGCCGGGAATTGATTTTGGTGATATTTTTTCTCTTGTTGCTAAGGTAACTTCTATTAGATTACTTTTTTCTGTTGTTGCTGCTTTTGATTTTGAGGTAGAACAGATGGATGTGAAGACAGCATTTCTTCACAGGGATCTGGAAGAGGAGATCTACATGAAGCAACCTGAAGCCTTTGCAGTGAAGGGTAAGAAAGAACTATTATGCAAGTTAATGAAGTCTCTGTATGGGTTAAAACAGTCACCAAGGATGTGGTATCAAAAATTTGATACATTTGTACGGGGACTTGGCTTCACCAGAAGCAAAGCAGATCATTGTGTGTATTTTAAATTAATTGGTGACCGTGTTATCTATCTAGTCTTGTATGTGGATGATATGTTGCTGGTTGGAAATGACAAAGAAATTATCCAGGATTTGAAGACCCAATTGTCCTCCAAATTCGACATGAAAGATCTAGGTGCTGCAAACTATATTTTGGGCATGGAAATTAAAAGAGATCGGGCAAAGAGGAAGCTCTGGTTAAACCAGAGGAAGTATGTCGAGACAATACTGCAGAGGTTTAATATGCAGGATAGTAAAGCGGTGAAGGTTCCTATTCCTATAGGCGTGAGGTTATCTGCTGAACAGTGTCCCAAGACACAAG